>JAKCPI010029810.1:0-13255 GCA_023213315.1 Euborellia annulipes | reverse complement strand
CTGGGGTCAGAATGACCCCAATGGGAAAAAAGAGGGTTAAATTTTGTAGGCCTAAATGCTTTTAGAAATTTTTTAAATTCTTGCGAATTTATTCATTGGAGAGGGAGGGGTTTGTAGTAACTAATTCTTTGTTTAATATAACACAGTTTTGGATTTATGGAGCTTGGATACCGGCCAGACTACCTTTTTTTCAACTTAGTATCATCTTCCTGATAAAATTTTTTCTTCCATTTATTAAGTTTTTTAATATTCTATTATTATTATGAAAGAGAATTTTTTACATCCCCCAGAGGGGAGACAGGTGTTTTGAATCTCTTAATCTGTCCCACCATTTAATGACTTATTTTTTTTGTACCTCTCTTTTCCCTTATTATGCCTCCATCGATAATGATGATTGACAGCTGCGTTTTTTTTTTTTTTTGCTATAACGTCAACCCACTTAGAGAGAGTTACAACTAAACCACTTTTTTTTTTATTGTTATTATTATATTATAAGTGAACAAATTAATCGGAAAATTGAATTTCTACCGGAATCGGATTAATCAAGATATCGTTAGTTGTGCCCGAAGGGAGATATTCTTTTAACTTAAGATTCTTTTTGTAACTATAGATATCTCTAAATTAGATCTTTGAAATGATCATCTTTCGTATTATTTATGCAGCAAGAAGATGAAAGAGAAAAGGAAAGAGTTTATTTTTTTTCAATTCATATAATATAAAAATATATAATTTTGATATATGATAATTTCATTTGTTTTTAAATAAATGTTACTAAAAAACTTTTGGGTCATAAAATAAGGTCCTGGTTACTCATAATCAAACAAAAGTCGAAATATAGCTCAAATAAAATTTTTTCCCGATAGCTCTTTTAAATCTCGGCCTGTGATGTGAATGACTCCAGAGAGAGAGGGGAGGGGGTTATTTCCGGGAGTGGGGGAAGGGGGTAGGAAACGACCAAAACAAGATTTTCAGCCGAAACAGAATTTTGGCTTCAATTTTGGTTTCGGCCGAAACTGAAACTTGTTTTAAAATTTTTCTTAAAATTTCCTATACAAAATACATATCATTTTACTTTTTTATTTTTTTTACTTTTTAGTAAATTTTCCTTCTTGACTCAAATAATCACTCCATTTTTTCCCTGTTGCGAAAATCATTGACCTTTTTTTCCATCTTTTTCAAATTCAAGTTTCGGCTGGTTTTTGGCCGAAATCTAAACCAGGATTTTTGGCCGAACTGGCCGAAACTTCGGTCGGTTACTAATTAATATACAGTCCCAGGGCCAGACAAGGCTCTCGGCGGCTCTGGGTATATCTCAATATATTTCTGTGTTTACATATTAATAAATATAAATTTTTTGTCGAAAACGGATTTGGTGAAATTTCAAATATTTTTACATTTGCTATGTATCAATATATTTTAATAGCTATAAAATTTTTTGTTACTCAGTGCTCCAGTTCCCTCCCATTTGGGCAGAAAAAAATATAAATTAATTTGAATGAAAATATTATTACACCCAGTAGTCCTTTTCTTGAATGTGTCACTGCTTCTCAAAAATTTCACCCCCCCCCCCCCCCACCTTAACAAAAACCCTGGGATCGCCACTGATTATATAATTGAGTGATTTACACATTGCAGAAAATATTGTCACCATGTATCCTATCTTATTTATTTATTTTTAAAATTAATTGGTTGGTAGTGGAGGCTTTCGAAGTGATAAAGAAAGAGAACCCGCATGTTTGTGTTGGAAGCCGCTGAACACCACAAGCAAGGGGGAAAGGGAATTCCTTAAATAGGGTATTTTTGGAGATATAAAAACGAATCTCTCTCTCCCCTACTCTTGAATCAAATCTCAAGTAAGATCTTCTATTTCTCCTTAAAGACTCGTAAAATAAACACCATACGATGGGGTTTTTTTTTATAAAAGCAAAAATGCATATTTAATAGAAAAAAATAAAAGTTTATTCAAGTTCTTTAGATTTCTTAATAACTTTTTAATTTTAATAGTATAATTAAATAATAATATTAAAAATCTGGTGTGACTGGCGCACAGCACACAACTTTCTCTTACCCTTCGGTAAGAGAAAGTTGCGCACTGTGCTGGTCACACCAGATTTTTTGTGTCGAGATATATTTAGTTTCCCATAGCACCTTAGTTTCAAACTTGCATTTTAAATGTTGACTGCTTGAAATAAACTATGGTTATTTTTCAAAATTTTAATCTCATATTTGGACATTTTATACACAATATAGAATCGTAAATAAATACAAAATTTCATAAGAATTGGAAAAAAAAAATTTTAAATGCGTAAAAAGTTCCAAAGGGGACCCCCTTTTGAATCGAAATTAACATACAAATCCCTATAGGAAATTAACATTAGGCCTATGAGAGAAGGCGGAGAGACAGACGATAATGTTTGCAAGTGAGAGAGAGAGAGATATATATGTTTTCTCCTAAGCAATTAAAGACACAAATAAATGGGAATTTAAATAATAATTGATTTTTAATCTAATAAAAAGAAAAAGATTTAAATTCCGTTACCATGGCAACCATTTCTATCTTTCCTATGAAGAACAAGAGTAAAGTGGTCTTCAGAAGATTTCAACGGCAAAATGAGAATATACATTTTAAAGAGCATCTAAAAAATAATTGATTTTTGAATTTTAAAAAAAATCCTTGGAGGGAATTTTGAGAAAATCGAAAAAAACTGAAAAAGTACATCAGTAAAGTACTAGTACTTTTTGGCCGATTTTGTTCAAAAGCTTATTTTGAGCGTGTGGGAAGGTACCTAAGTTAAATATAAAATTTCAATCCGGTAGCTCAATTCCTTCATGCTAAAAATCTGTCCACACATACAGACACACACACACACACACACACACATACACACACACACACACACACAGACCAATTTGCGGGACCCACTTTTTTGGACTCAGGGGACCTCAAAACATGTATATCCATCAAAATCTCGACATCGAATTTTTGACATGATCGCAATACTTTCTCTCCTATATATTTCATATATAGGCTAAGAGAAAGTAAAAAATGTAGTAAATAAATTTGCAAATTCTATTATTGAATAGGAAATAGAGGTCCTACATCCTGAATCTAAAGAAATTAAAAATAAATAAATACAAAATAAACAGGAAGGTGCAAATTCAGTCTAACAAGTAATTTAGGTAATTGAATAACAAACTGGTATTTGCAAGACATAATTAAAAAAAAAAAACTTTTTCTTTTCATTTTAATTAATGTCTTCCATCATGGTCTTAAAGATAGTGATTTGATCTTCATAAAATTTATTTACCTATAAATTAATTCAAATAAAATTTAGAGTCTCAATGGCATCAGAGAGAAAAATAAAATTTGCTAACCAAAATATATACCATCTATTGCAATAGTATTGAGACTTAAGCCCGGTAGTTAGGCAGCCTAAATAGCAAACACATACTAAAGCACGACCTTTTTTAATCTTTTTTGTTCTGCATATTGTCTGCATTGAAAAAGGTATTTCTCACACAGACAAGAAAGTTTTAGTGTGCCATTAGGACTGCCTAACTACCGGGCTTTAGTCTCAATACTATTTCAATTGATGATACAATATATTATACTTCAAAAATCAATTAATAAATCAAATATTTAAAATTAGTTAAATAGTTTTGACCTTTTATATGCATTTCGTGTATAAGTTTCACTTTTCTAGTATGTTTGTGCTATTTTTTATCATAATTTTTTGAAAAAAGTCCAAGGAACACCTGGCCTAGAGAAAGTTATTATTTTAGGTAACTGCATCGAGATGAGCATGTATATATTAAGCAGGCAGGCACGCGGGCAGGCGTTCCGTATTCCGTAGTAAGTGACGTAGCGGTGGTGGTGGTGGAGTTCGAGTTCCGCGATCCGGGACACGCCCCTCAGGGAGGCGCGCGCATGCATAGCCAATATGGCCTGATCGATCCGAATCATGATTTATCATTTGAAAAAGAGAGGGGGGAGCCCTTTCCGAAAGGGCTCCAAATTACATGGAAGCGCGCCCAACAACACCACATTGCCTCTCTCTCTCTCTCTTTTAAGATCCCTCACTCTCTTCTTGTGCTTGGCTGCCAAAGGAGCCGCCAAAATAAACACTTGCAACATGGGTATTTATCTTTATGACGAAAAAGAAAAAAAAAATATCTAAATGTATGTTTGTATGCTTACCATCATATTACCTGCAGCCAATATGAACATAATATTTGGAAAATAATTTTTCTAAAGAATTTATGTTTCCGTAGGAAATATGGTGATAAGAATGTTTGAACTAAGATCACAATATTTTATCTGTATAGTCTCTATTATTTGTAAATATTGCTATAAAAATAAAAGTAGTTGAAGGAAAATATGTTTTCTAATCAATTAATAATAAATATTTATTTAAAAAAAATAGGGCTATAGTATTAACAGAGGTGTACCGAGGGGGGCGATCCGCCCCAGGCCCCAAGCCCCCAAATATTTGTCTTAGAGAGGGCCCCTCGGAGCTCAGGGGAATTTAGATTAAAAAGAATTTCATGAAAATTTGTCTATGAGAGGACCCGGCGCCCCTAGGGGTTCAGGGATCTACGGTATTATTTGTGTGTTTGGAGGAGCGGGATATTTAAAAATGAGTTCGCCCTCCTCCACCTCCCCCTCCCCCCCGAAAAAATTCAATATAGCCCTTCTGTACAAAATGTATATAGTGACGCCCCAGGCCCCCAACAATCTCGGTACCCCCCTTAGTAATATCTTCCTGGTTCCAAAGAACAAGGGTTCGCATCCCGTCTCATGAGACAAAAATTTATTTTTATGCGAAATGACCTATGATGTCGAAGCGCCCTTAATTATAAATAAAAAAAAAATTCAATTGGATTTACAATTTGGAATAGATAGAGACGGGGTCTAAATATTAAAAAAAAAAAAAACTTTCTCTCTATTTATTTCATATATAGGGTAAGAGAAAGTAAAAAGTAATTATCACATCAATCATATTTGACAAATCAAGTTAGCCGGGTCAGAATGGCTAAAAATAGATTTTAATTAAACTATTCAAAAAATATTTAAAATAATTAACATAAATAATTTGCTTAATTTTTAATAATTTATTAAAAATTCGCAATGAATAAAATTTAAAATAGCCTCATTTCGAAATCATTAAAAATTTTGATGAAAATTTTATTGGCTACTGGATCAAATAAAGAGTGTGATGAACAAAGAGAAGGTCAAATAGAGGAATAATTGTGAATTAGATTCATCTAGATTTTCAATATGACAATTAAATTTAATAATTTGCCAAGTGGATGCACTTTAAATAAGATAATATTTAAATGTAATTTATATTTGATAGAGCGATTATTAGAACTAATATTATATTAAGAGTCATTAATATTCTTCGATCAGTGAGAAGAAATTTCCTTCTCACTGTCAGTGCAATATTTATAAATTTAAGAAAAACTCTAATAGAGGTTCCCAAATTGAGTTGAATATTAGGTAATGTTTTAGCTTAAGGAGCCCCGGAAAATTCTAAAGCAGCCGTAAACCAAAAGCAAGGGAACCTCTGGTTTAAGGGGATGATGGAAATAAAATATTTTATCAACGTGTTATCAAGGGGAAATCCTGGGGTCAAGTTGCGAGGAAATTAGTTGATTACATTACACACAAGGGGAGAGAGAATGAATAGGGGAGCCTAAACAGACTCAATCGGTTAAAATTATTTTTTCAATAATTTATATGTAATTATTCAGTATAATCCCTGTATTTCACAGATTGATCTAATTTTTAAAATGAGATTTAAATAAATTTGTTTTTTAATTTTAAATTTTGTTTTTACTCATTACATCTTTAGGAATAAGAAAATAATTCATTTTCGGGTTTTTTTTTTTTATAAATTAATATGATAGTTCTAACAGATAATTAAGACTTATATGGACCCTGTTACGCATTAGTGTGTCAAGCGCCATCTACCGAGTTTTAAGAAAATTAACATTAAAGTTTTTACTTTCTCTTACCTATGTATATATGTAATATATATATAGAGAGAAAGTATTGGTTTCATGTCAAAAATTCGATGTCGAGATTTTGATGGATATTCACGTTTTGAGGTCCCCTGAATCCAAAAAAGTGGTTTTCGCGACATGGTCTGTCTGTGGGTGGGTGGGTGGGTGGGTGGGTGGGTGTGTGGGTGGGTGTGTGGGTGTGTGGGTGGGTGGGTGGGTGTGTGTTCAATTTTAAGCATGAAGGAATTGAGCTATGAGGTTGAAATTTTATATTTAAGGTGCGCGTCTCGGGGTGCTAATTTTGGGACTTTTCAGCGGCCACAATTTTGAAGATATCGACCTCAAATTTTTTTTAAATTAAAGCTATTTAAAATATCTACAACTTATAGAAGCCCTTTTTTTGATTTTCAAAATAAAAAAAAATTTTTTTAGATTAATCGCATTAAATAAAAGATATTTAAAAAAAGGAGCTCTATAAGTTGTAGATAATTAAATTAGTAATCATTGTGTTAAAAAATAATTAATTTTTTGCCTTTAATTAATTAGCTGGAAAGTCTAGAATGAAATGGATCAAGTTGCGTGTATTCTAATGAGGGAACACTAACGCTATCTGGTGCCGCCTCGAGTCAATCGTGTTTTAACGGTTTTCCGAGACGCGCACCTTAAGTTAAACACCCCCCGGGACCGGAAAAATAAGCTTTTAATCAAAATCGGCCAAAGAGTACTAGTACTTTACTGATGTACTTTTTCAGTTTTTTTCGATTTTCTCAAAATTTGCTCCAACGATTTTTTTTAAAATTCAAAAATCAATTATTTTTTAGATGCTCTTTAAAATGTATATTCTCATTTTGCGATTGAAATCTTCTGAAGACCACTTTACTCTTGTATTTCATAGGGAAGATAGGAGAAATGGTTGCCATGGTAACAAAATATAAATATTTTCCCATACTTATAAATTTTACATCTTGAATTCATATGTTCCGTACTGTCGGGAACTAAATATATGTCGACACAAAAAATCTGGTGTGACAAGCACAGTACACAACTTTCGATTACCGAAGGTAAGAGAAAGTTGTGTGCTGTGCGCCAGTCACACCAGATTTTTTGTTTACATTGGATTATATATAATTTTTTTTGTCAATTGTGTAAGTAACATTAAATATAAATTTTTTACGGCATTTTTCATAAAAAATACTAATAATTATAGCATTTGAAACAATATTCTGTGCTTAATTCAATTTTTAATTTTTTTTTTTTTTTTTTTTTTTTTTTTTTTTTTTTTGGCGCTTGACACACTAATGCATAACAGGGTCCATATAGCTGGTAGTTCAATCAGGATAGGGGAAAAGAAGAAGAAAATTCGTAGCTAGTCGTATTTCATTATTTTTATTCCCATTATGTTGACGTTTCGATCCTGGTTGGGATCATCCTCAGAACAGATGTGTAAATTATGTAATTTACACATATTTAACACCCAACTGTTCTGAGGATGATCCCAAGCGGGATCGAAACGTCAGCATAATGGGAATAAAAATAATGAAATACGACTAGCTGCGAATTTTCTTTTTCTTTTCACCTATCCTTAGTTCTAACAGACTTGAAATCCCGAATGAATATAAGGGGAATTGGCAGTCCATAAAAATTTAGGCCGAACAGGTGAGGACAATCAAATAATGTACAAAAAGCATAAAGAAAAAGATTTTTAACTAAATGTGGGACCGTACAATTTTTCATTTAAATCTCTTGAATATAGGAAGATTTATTTGTATTTTGGCCAAGGTAGTGGTGGCCAAAAATAAAATCAAAATAAAATTAACAAATATTGTTTTAATAAGCCACCACTACCTTGGCCAAAATACAAATAAATCTTCCTATAATCAAGAGATTTAAAAGATTTTTACTTTCTCTTATATATAAGCTTATATGAAATGTATAGAAATGTCAAAAATTCGATGACGAGATTTTGATGTTTTGAGGTCACCTGAGTCCAAAAAAGTAGGTCCCGCAAATTGGTCGTCTGTCTGTGTGTGTGTGTGTGTGTGTGTGTGTGTCTGCCTGAGTGTAACGATTTTAAGCATGAAGGAAATGAGTTACCGAATTGAAATTTTGTATTTAAGTTAGGTAACCTCCCGGACACTCAGCATAAGCTTTTGTACAAAATAGGCCAAAAAGTACTAGTACTTTACTGAAGTACTTTTTCACTTTTTACTTTCTCTTAGCCTATATATGAAATATATAGGAGAGAAAGTATTGCGATCATGTCAAAAATTCGATGTCGAGATTTTGATGGATATACATGTTTTGAGGTCCCCTGAGTCCAAAAAAGTGGGTCCCGCAAATTGGTCTGTGTGTGTGTGTGTGTGTGTGTGTGTGTGTGTGTGTGTGTGTGTGTGTGCGTGCGTGCGTGTGTCTGTATGTGTGGACAGATTTTTAGCATGAAGGAATTGAGCTACCGGATTGAAATTTTATATTTAACTTAGGTACCTTTGAAGAATCTCAAAATAAGCTTTTGAACAAAATCGGCCAAAAAGTACTAGTACTTTACTGATGTACTTTTTCAGTTTTTTTCGATTTTCTCAAAATTCCCTCCAAGGATTTTTTTTAAAATTCATAAATGAACTATTTTTTAGATGCTCTTTAAAATGTATATTCTCATTTTGCCGTTGAAATCTTCTGAAGACCACTTTACTCTTGTTCTTCATAGGAAAGATAGAAATGGTTGCCATGGTAACGGAATTTAAATCTTTTTCTTTTTATTAGATTAAAAATCAATTATTATTTAAATTCCCATTTTTTTTAAATTTATTTGTGTCTTTAATTGTTTCAAAGAAAACATATATGTCTCTCTCTCACTTGCAAACATTATCGTCTCTCTCTACTCTTTTTAAATTCCCTTTCCACCTTATCTTCGCATAGGAACAATGTTAATTTCCTATAGGGATTTGTATGTTAATTTCGATTCAAAAGGGGGTCCCCTTTAGAACTTTTTAGGCATTTAAAATTTTTTTTTCCAATTCTTATGAAATTTTGTATTTATTTACGATTCTATATTGTGTATAAAATGTCCAAATATGAGATTAAAATTTTGAAAAATAACCATAGTTTATTTGAAGCAGTCAACATTTAAAATGCAAGTTTGAAACTAAGGTGCTATCGGAAACTAAATATATCTCGACACAAAAAATCTGGTGTGACCAGCACAGTGCGCAACTTTCTCTTACCGAAGGGTAAGAGAAAGTTGTGTGCTGTGCGCCAGTCACACCAGATTTTTTTTTTTTTTTAATTTTTCCAAAATTCGTTCCAACTATTTTTTAGATGTTCTTTAAAAAGTGTATCAATAAAATATTGAAGTACACTTTACTGATGTATTTCAGATTTTTACTTATGAAATACAAGTGGTCAAGTTTGGAACTAAGGTGCTATGGGGCAAGTGAAAGAAAATAAAATTAGAATATGAGAACTCACTCATTTAATTGGATATTGTTTGACAAGTAACAATTATTTTTAGTGGAAATAAAAAAAAACTATATCTTTGATTCAAAGGAACAGGAATTGTGGAAATCCAATTTATAGCAAGATATTCAACTTTTCGTCTGCCTTCAGTGAATTTTCGAAGTTTCATCTTAAATAAAAGGGAAATCAATACTCCGCTGGTTTTATTCTCTATTATACTAATAAGCTAATTAATTTTATTATTAATTGATAATAAGATTCTTCAGTTATGGTCCAGACCCCTCGAACAAGGAATTTATTTTAACAAATTGAAGAGCATCGAAGCCTCTCAGATATTCGGTCCCTGAGGCAACAGCCTTGCCTGACTTAACATCTTAATGACCCTGCATATGTATCAAAAAATGACTCACTGGCTTATTAGTGAGAGAGAATTCTTGGAAAGGATCTCGACTCTTTCGGCTGGACGAGCTAACACTAAAACAGGTCTATTCTCTAAAAACAGACGTTAAAATTTAACATCTTAAACTGATTGTTAAAAAGTAAAGTAATAACATCAGCGTTAAAAAATGCTATTCTCTAAATGAGCGGTTCCCAACCCATGGGCCGCGGGATGATTGGAACTGGGTCGCGGACTTCTAAAAAAATAAAAATTATATATATTTTTATAAAATTATACAGGGTGTCCCAGAACTCAAGGATAATCCGTGAACAGGAGATAGGTCAGTTCATGAGTGTTAAAATGAAAAAAATTCTCAAAGTCAAAGTTAGCTCATCAAAATTTTTTAAAACATAAATCTTCAAAAATATTTTTTTTTTTTCAAAAAGTATAATACTCACGGTTACTTTTTGAATAGTGATCGATAACAGTGTTATTCAGGATTCCGTAACTAAAATTAGAATATTAAAATATGAAAATTTGTAGCCATAGCATTTAAATATTTAGGGAAAGGTAGCGATTTTCCAGATTTTCATAAAATGTCCTTAACTAGAAAACTAAAAGATTTTTATTTAAAAAGAATTTTTTTTCATTTGAACACTCTTGAACTGACCTATCTCCTGTTCACGGATTATCCTCGAGTTCTGGGACACCCAGTTTATGTTCACTGAGCCTTAGAGTTTTTTTTTTTTTTTACGGAAAAAATGGGCCGCACATCAAAAAAGGTTGGGAACCACGCTCTAAACCAAGTTTTAACAGCGACGTTAACATGTTGCTTTTATCTCAAAGCTGTCAAAATAACATACTTTTTGATTAAAGACGCCATTTTGATCTCTTAACCCATATCCTACCAGTGTTGCGTTTGCGCAACACTAATTAAAAAAATTTTTTCTCTTCAACTATTAGAGCTTTCGTTTTAATTATTTTTTTATATATTCTTTATTATGTCCTTTTGTCTCTTAATCATAGATAATGCCTTTTTTTACAACCTTTCATTATGATTTATTTTTTTAAACTTGGGCACCTGAAAAAGTGTATTTTAATAATTAAAATATTTATTAATTAAATATTTTTTTTTTAAATTTTTTTTATTTATTTATTTTCTTAGAAGGTCTAATGTCCATTCTAAACCTTCTTTGTCCTTTGTTTTTGCAAAACAAAGAAATTATTTGCTTACAAACTTCAATGTTTCGTTTGCGCAACGTTGGGAGGAAGTGTGAACAAAAAGCTTCTAAATCCTATTAGTGATTTGACTATTGGACCCCTCATTTTTCATAGAATTTTTAACTTCTTTACAAAAACGAAAGTTTATCGACTCTTTTCTCTCATTTTTATTCATTTAAAAATAAAAAAAATTAAAAAAATTCTCTCCAAGAATCAGGGTAAGCGCGGAATAAGATAAATTTTTTTTCAGTGGTTACATTATGTAGCCATCATTTTAGCAGAGATCCACTAAAAACGGTAAAAATATATAATAGGAAAAAAAGGAGAGGAAATAAACATCTCTCAAACTAAAATAATATCTCAATACAATTTGGGAATGGGAGGTGTTGATTTGCACGAAAATGCAATTGCAAATTATACGTCAAGAATACTTGAAAAAAAATGGTGGTGGCCTTTATTTATAAATAGTATAGATTCCACAATAGTAAATTGTTGCAAACTATATAATATTGCTAATAATAAGCAAATTAGTCAATTAGATTTTAAGTCGGCTTTAGTGTTGAGTCTAGTGAAAATGGAAGAGCGTTGCGAGCCAAGTGGCTCGGAACCTTCATCTGTCCATGACATGGTACATTTGGTGATATCGAATGAAAAAAAGTGAGAAGGTGTAAAGTGTGCCATAGTCCGACTATTTATATATGTAATAAATGTAAAGTACATGTAAATGTCAAGTGTTTTTCGAAATTTCACACAAAATGATTTATTTTTATATCCCATATCCTCCCATCGTTTCGTAAACGCAACACTAAAAAAAGTTGTATAAAATAATTATTTAATTAAAAATATCAAAATAAAGTTGTCAAATACATATAAGAAAACATGTGGGATGAATATATGTAAATATTTTTAATAAAAAATTTAAAATAAAAAAAATGATTTTTTTTTAAGTTCTTGAATCCTCCCAACGTTGCGTTTGCGCAACACCCGTTTCCCGTGAAGTGTGCAGTGCGGGAATTTTTTTTTTATTTTTCTCACATTAGTGGAGACCTAATATAACTATTTATAGGAAAAAATTTTAAATTTTCAAAAATTTTTAAGGCTGGTAGAATATGGGTTAAACACGGCGTGTTTAAGACATGTTAAATAAAGACACCACCTAGACATGACATTAATTTTTAATAGCCTTTTCTTGATTAAATGATAACATTTTTATTTACAAAATAGAAATTTGAGGAGGTGTTAAAATGAATTAACGCTGGTTCAGATGTTAAAAGTTTTGCTTAAAGAAAAGACTTGAAAGTTAGATATTTTTTGCTCTAAAATGGATTTGAACCTGAGTTTTCTTCAACCGCTCTTTTAAATGAGAGGAATACTTTTATTTTATATTTCCACTAAAAAAAAAATAATTGTTTTTAAACAATCTAATTCCGCCAACAGTTATTTAATTTAGCAAAGAGAAGAGGATCTTTTGCTTTTCGTCTTTTAAATTATTTCCCAAAAACATTATTTATCTCTGTAATTTATTATTAAAAAAAAAAAAAAAATCGCATTTATCCGGTAACATCTTCCATCCATTAATAAATAAGCGAAAAAAAAATTTTTTTTTTTCCCTTTTTATATATTTTATTTATAGGGTGATAAAAATGAATATCATTTTGTTGAAAGTTTGTCCAAAGTATAATGCACTTCTACAAATTCCACTTACCGCTTTGTTATTGATTTTCTAACAGAGTAAGAGAGAGAGTCATTTTTCCTCTTCACTGTACAAAGAGAGAGAGAGAGAAGAGAATGCGGGGGTGAAGGCCATGAGTGTAAATCGTAGTCTTGTAACCCCTTACCCCTTACTCGGTGTTCAAACGAACCAGAATAGAGAGAAAGAGAGAGAGAAGGAATAAAGATAATGAAACAGAAAGAGAGAGAAAGAGAAAACCGGGGAGACGAACAGATAACTATAAATTTCGCCGTTTTTTTTTTTTTTTTTTTTTCTTTTTCCCTCCTCTCTTGTCCTTTTTTTTTTCTACTTTTTGTTCTCTTCTCAGTCTAAGCTACTACACCTACTTATTCCTGAGATGTGTGTGTAAGTGTGTTAGTGTGTAAACTTGGTGTAGATGTAAGCTAGTTATTAGGCACGGTGGTTGTAAAGTTAACACACACATGAACTCATCTATGTATAGATATATATATTTGAAGAGATTG
>JAKCPI010029809.1:0-12593 GCA_023213315.1 Euborellia annulipes | reverse complement strand
CTCCACCGGTTCTCATAATTAAGAAAAGGCGAGGGTCCGCCGCAGGCGGACCCGAGCCAGCTGGAGGGGGTCCAGGGGGGCGAAGCCCCCGGGCTACTGCGCGAAGCCCGCCGAAGGCGGGCGACGCGGCTAGTTTAATAAGAAAATGGTTTCGAAAAAAAATAAATTGTATTTGAAAAATTGACTCTCAATTCTTGAAAAATTTTCGGGCGGGTACGGGCGGGCTTGAAGAATGGGAAAAAATTACGGGCCGGGAGGTCAAAAAAAAAATACCAACACGGGCGGGTACGGGCCAAAAAAAATCGGCCCGTGCAGGGCTCTATCTTACACTTTTACATAAAATATATATATATATATTTTTTTTTAACATATTCAATACATATTTATTTTAATATATTTTTTAGTTTTAAATCATTGAATTATCAATCACACTTAATCTTTTTTTTTTTTTTTTTTAAACATTCACACTTTTTTCTCATTCACACTCACACTCACACACACATTCACACAGTCTTTTCGGCAACTCAGACCATTTAAGACTTTAGACGATAAGCGTTGTAATTAATGTATATATATTGAGGGTTCAGGCATTTTTATTTAAGCCATCTGGTATCCAAATGGCTTAAATAAAATCATCGGACTGCTCTGGGTCCGAACCCGCGACGATTGGCATATGAGGTAGGCACGCTACCTACTATGCCACACCCGGGGGCACACTTAATCTTAATCTTTAACATAATACATTTTAAAATTCTTCTTAAACATTTATTATTCCCAGAATCTCAAAATAAGCTTTTGAACAAAATCGGCCAAAAAGTACTAGTACTTTACTGATGTACTTTTTCAGTTTTTTTCGATTTTCTCAAAATTCCCCTCCAAGGATTTTTTTTTAAATTCATAAATCAACTATTTTTTAGATGCTCTTTAAAATGTATATTCTCATTTTGGCGTTGAAATCTTCTGAAGACCACTTTACTCTTGTTTTTCATAGGAAAGATAGGAGAAATGGTTGCCATGGTAACCGAATTTAAATCTTTTTCTTTTTATTAGATTAAAAAATCAATTATGCATTTGGATACCAAATGACTTAAATAAAAATGCCTGGACCCCAATATGTATAATACTCATTAACGGATATCGTTTAAAGTCTTAAATGGCCTAAGTTGCCGAGAAGACTGTGTGAATGAGTGTGTGAATGTGAGTGTGAATGAGAAAAAAGTGTGAATGTTTTTTTCAAAAAAAAAAAAAAAAAAAAAAAAAAAAAAAAATCAATTATTATTTAAATTCCCATTTATTTTTATTTTACTTCTGTCTTTAATTGTTTCGGAGAAAACCTCTCTCTCTCACACAAAATTATCTTCTCTCTCCCTTTCAACGCGTTTTAAATTCACTATCCGCCCATAGGCCCAATGTTAATTTCCTATAGGAATTTGTATGTTAATTTCGATTCAAAAGGGGTCCCCTTTGTAACTTTTTACGCATTTAAAAATTTTTTTTCCAATTCTTATGAAATTTTGTATTTATTTACGATTCTATATTGTGTATAAAATGTCCAAATATGAGATTAAAATTTTGAAAAATAACCATAGTTTATTTCAAGCAGTCAACATTTAAAATGCAAGTTTGAAACTACCCAGATAGCACAGTATGTCTTATGTACGTACATAAGACGAACTGTGCGTCTTATGTACGTACATAAGACGTACTGTGCTATCTGGGTAAGGTGCTATGGGAAACTAAATATATCTCGACAGAAAAAATCTGGTGTGACCAGCACGGTGCACAACTTTCTCTTACCGAAGGGTAAGAGAAAGTTGTGTGCTGTGCGCCAGTCACACCAGATTTTTTCTTCTCGTTTATAATAATTTCAAAGAAATAGAAAATTTATTTTTTATTAAATAATATAGAGAGACAGTAAACGACCAAGGGAAGGAGGAGGAAGTATGCATTATGGAAATTCATTGAATTACTGTATTGATTATTCATTGCAGTGGTTGAGGTATCTGCATTTAACTATTATGTTCAGGACAGAGGAAGAGAAAATACCTTTGAATTCAAAAGGAACTCTCTACTCTCTCTCTCTTCATATGCAAAATAGTCAAGTCGAAATTTTCTAAAATGATCTCAAAAAGAATTTTTTTTTTTTTTTTGAATAATATACTGTATATGTATCTTCACATACACCCAGTCGCGAGAGCCTTTTAGAGCATACAGTATATATTCATATATTCATAAGAGAATTCTCAGGTGCATAACTAGCACTGCACCTAGAGAAAGCTGTAGGAGTGCTTTTGGAAAATTAGGGGTGCTCACGGTTCCTGCTCTGTACATATTGGAGATATGTACAAAGACATATAAGAGAAGTTCCATTGACTCAGGAAAGAATAATCACCAGCAGAATACAAGACATAGGGAAGATTTGAGATGTCCGAGATCTAGGTTGAAGGTGGGCGAAAAATCGTCTAATTCGATGGGACCAAGACTTTTTAATGCTCTCCCAAGTGAAATCAAATCATCTCCAAATGTCATCATTTTCAAAAAAAGATTTAAAACCCACCTCCTGAAACAGCCCCTATATAGGATTGGTGAATATTTTGACGTAAAATAAAGATGTACCCTTCCTTGTATGTATATTGTCTATTATTTTTGTATTTTTTTTTTATGACGCTTCCATACACAGCAATTGTGTCTTTAGGAAGACAAGGGTTAAATAAATAAATAAATAAATATAGGCATACTGTATAATTCACACATTCCGTCTGTCACACTCTGTATTAATAACTGTAGGCCCTAATTTCAAAATAAAGTTTGGCACTCTTATAGACTCAAAATCATAAAAATTGAATTAATAAATATTGGAATTATTTAAATTAAGTAACAGCACATCACAAGTTGGCAAGAAAAAGTTTTGTGACGTGCAGTTTCCCATCTGATTATTATTTATTTATTTTTGAAAACTAATTAGAAATATATGGAAAATAAATGTCTATACAGAGTGATTCTGAAAATGAGTAAAATTAATCAAAAACACTAGATGATATGCTTCAATATATTTATTGTTATAAAGGGGTATAGGGATGAGGGTTTGGGACCCAGATCGCTGGCAGTTCGAAGAATATTTATTTAAATCATTTAATTCTATTAGAAAGTGAACTTCTCATTTAATATGAAAATAAGTATTTAGTTAAAGAGGTAAATAACAAAGAGAAGATTTGTTGAAATGGTCGATTAAACAGAGAGGCAGGCATTCACTCATTTCCTGGCCGGTTGGTTGTTTGTTGGTGGCGTGTTGGTTGCCAGTGGGTCGCATCCTCAGGGACTTGCAAAGGGCCGAAACCATAATGCGATTGCATTCCTAACCAAGAGAAAAGAAGGAATGAGAATTGAATAATATTCTCTCGTACATGGTTAGAATATAAATACATCTCTTTGAACTTGTCTGAATTAAATAAATATTAATTCCAACTTACATATCGTATAATAATTTTCATAAATTTTATTGTAATTTAAAAATAAATTATGGGAATGCTAGATTAGAATTGAACAACGGATTAAAAATATTTTTATTGAGTACTTAATCTTAATTATCAGAATAAGTATTGTTTCTTGAGATTGTATAAAAAGAGCTACGAATAGCATCATTTGGTATCCAAATGGCTTAAATAAAATCATCGGACTGCCTGGGGTCCAAACCCGCGATGTTTGGTATACGACGTTAGCACGCTAACCCCTACTCCAAGTCCGTGGGCCTTGAGGCGACTAGATTAGAACATATTCTAATCCAGTCGCAGTGACTATTTAGTATAATTTGAGGACTGGTGAACATTAATAACGATGTTTTTCTACTCAGTCTGTTTTGACTTGTTTTTCGGTCAAGGAGGTCACTAGAAATTCATTTTTAGAGGTATTTATTTTCTGGTTTACAGATACGGCCATTATTATCCGTTTCGGCCCCAAGGCGGCCATCATCAGAACCTTAAACCCTTGGGGCCGAAACGGATAATCATGGCCATATCTGTAAACCAGAAAATAAATACCTCTAAAAAAATGAATTTCTAGTAAATTTATTAACCTTGACCGAAAAACAAGTTAAAACAGACTGAGTAGAAAAATATCGTTTTTGTAAAAGAGACTATTTAGTAGTAGCGAATGGAGTTAGTAGTAGCGACTAGGGAGTCACACGATGCGATCACTCCCTACTATTGAAATAAGCAGCGACTAAATCGCCCCGTGTGACCGAGGTTTTAGTAAAGCAGGAATGTTGGTGGTACACTTATGAAAGTGGTACAAATTAAGCACACTTCCTCTACATAAAAGCAATCTTGTAATTAATATTTATATTGATTATATGCAAGAAATAATTTTAATATAAATATAAATTAAAAACAACTTCAACAACATGAATCTAGAATTATTAATTTATTCTTTACTAACTTAACGACCCTTAATGTTGCCATCCCTCATTAATTTTGTTTTTTTTTTTTTATTCTTTGAGAAAAACGTAGTATAAACATTAAAGGGGAGAGTGATTTAATGATTCCTTCGTTTTATGCTGATGAATTATCTTTAAAAAAAATTCAGATTTACTAATTATCCATAATGAGTTTGCATTAAACAAGGGTGGGGGAGGGGGAGAAGATTTATGATTTTTCTTTTACCAGATTATTATCAACTTGGGAAATTTCCATTTATAATATTAATAATAACAACATAAAGAAAATTACTCCTGTCATGGTTGTAATTTATATTTTCTCGAAAGAGGATTTTTGTTAAAATATTGTTTTTCAACATCGAAGCCCATCAAAACGGGCTATTTAATTTTTTGTTCATATCGGGATGCTAAATTTTTTAAAGCGGAAAAATTCAGAGTTAATTTAAGCACTGCTAACATAATCATGCTTTTTGGGTGCTAAACTATAGAATGGTTCAATAAGAGCGCCGACATTGTTTTGTTTCGTTTCTATTTCCAAAAACATTCCGATTTTTGACGCATTTGGAATTTCTAGCATTCTGTGTCAATGACCGCAAGTTCAATTGTGGGGGCAACTTGTGTTTTATCAGAATGGAGAAAGTTATGCAGCAACTGTCAGGCGACTTCGCGCGATTCCAGGGCGCAATAAAACACTGAATGAATCAACAGTTCGCACAGTGGCGTCATTTGAGGAGAGGGGGGTGCAGAGGAAGCATTTACCCCCCTCCCCCACTCTTGACACATGGCTGCAAATTAATTTATGCACTATTTATATTAATAAAATAATTTTAGGTTTATAATTCAAGAATTCAAATGGAGTTATTATTAAAGTTCTTTTATGGTTATATTTAATACTAGTAGCATAGAAACTTTTTATATCAAAATTTTAAATAGTATTAATATTTTAAAATTAAATACAAAGTGATAACAAAATTTTCTCATCAATTAATTCCTGAATAACGTGGAAACCGTAAATCAAAGTTATAATATTGAAATCAACTTAATATTATTTATTTTGTTGTCTTTTCGAAATCGCACTGATCCTCATCTTCATTATCAGGAATAATATCAAATTAAAGACAACGTTTTAGGTACATAAATCATTTTTGCAAAATGAAATTCTGCATTGAAATATTGTAAACATAATTTTAAGCTTTTACATTAAATATAATTTTTTTTTTTAGGACA
Source organism: Euborellia annulipes (assembly GCA_023213315.1). Lineage (NCBI taxonomy): Eukaryota > Metazoa > Arthropoda > Insecta > Dermaptera > Anisolabididae > Euborellia > Euborellia annulipes. The sequence goes on along the minus strand of JAKCPI010029809.1, from coordinate 6,934 downwards.
TAAAAAATACTATTAATTATAGCATTTGAAACAATATTTCGTGCTTAACTTAATTTTTAATTTTTTTGGCGCTTGATACACTAATGCATAACAGGGTCCATATATGTGTATAAGAAAATATCAGCATGATAAAGAAGCCAATTGAAATATTATATTAATAAAAAAAAAGGCGCTGACTTAAGGAGAAACTCAAGTAGAGCATTTAGTAAATCAAAAAAAAAAATAAATAAATAAATAAACACATAATAAGTAATTGACACTTTCAAGTAAATCATTAAAGTAAATCTTGTTTCTAATATTTAGGAAAGTATTGTCTATAAAAGCCGGTAATCCTTGAATAATAGCTTAAATATCGATCCAATGAGCTGACTAAAGGGTAAAAAAATAACAATAAAAAAAATTATCTTGGAAAAATAAAAACAATCAATTTCACTAGGTAAGTAATAATAAAATAATCGTCATCCAATATTTTATTCATTATTTGTTAAATTGAATAATGATATGAGTTTTTATTTTTATTTTTTTTTTATTCAAAAGTGGATCGATAAATAGTTAGGGAGGAAGTGTAATCAAAGCAATTTTGATTTTTTGAAATTTTTACAGATATTCATGAATTTGGAGATAACAAAAAGTCTGAAGCTTGTCAACTCCTTAAAGTTCTCCAACAAACTACACTGTCCAAAAAAGTAATGGGACGTTTTGATTTAAAATGCGAGGGAATAGTCAATTTTTATTTTTTTTTTTATTTTCTCTTACCTATATATGTTAATATATAGAGAGATAAAGTATTGGATTCATGTCAAAAATTCGATGTCGAGATTTTGACGGATATACACGTTTTGAGGTACCCTGAATCCAAAAAAGTCAGCTCCAGGTTAAAAATTGTTTATAAGTTTAGGGCCATCTATACTCTTGTCATGGAACTAAAAGTAAGCAGGGAAATTAAAAGTAAGCAGGGAAAAAACTTGCTCCCAGAGAGATTTGAATTCGAGCTTGTTGCAATTCACATGTTTTGATACTGACTACTTAATTCGCTCGGCCACTTTGCTTTATGATATTTCAAAGCTTTTTTTTAGCTACTTGAATGGCACGTAGTACTATTAAATTTTTTTTTTTAACCATGTCATTTATAAATTATAAAAAATTTATAATTAAAAGTAATTTATTAGTTTAAAAAAGTTAATTCATTTATATCCAGATTTTTAAGCCACTTAATGTATTTGTTATTAAATTCATGAAAAAATATTATTTTATTGGCGAATGGAACGAACTCTACAGGATAAATTTTGAACTAGCCTCTGACACTTAATACCTGATAAATAAAATACAATAGAATGTTAAACCATGAGAGTTTTAAGATTTTTTCCTTGAATAAGAAAAAAAAAAAAAAAAAAAAATAGAAATAATTTACACTACATAACAAATTTTTTCTCATTTGTTTCAGGTAAGCAGTTTCAGCCTCTTTTTTAATCACCCAATTTAAAAACATCTTAGGTAAGAAAAATTATTTATCAAATACATCAAATAAACTTGAAAGAAACTTCACAGAAATTTTTGCGAAATTTGCTCTAAAGATTTTGATTAAAATTCAAAAATCAATTATTTTTTAGATGCTCTTTAAAATGTATATTCTCATTTTGCCATTGAAAGCTTCTGAAGATCACTTTACTCTTGTACTTCATTTGAAGGATAGGAGATATGGTTGCCATGGTAACAAAAAATAAAAATAAAACGTTGAGAATGTTTCTGTGGCAGATTATTCGAACCCTAAACAAAATTGAATGCAAATTCTGCTCAACAAAACCAAACATGATGAAAATCGCCGAATGCACTTTTCGAGATGAATATTAATAAGATTATCTTAATACATATCGACTATATTGATTGTCAAAATTTTTGTCACAGATAGTAATACCAAAAGAAAAAGAATCATTAGATTTCACAACCCTGTAAAGTTTAAATAAAGGTTTTTGGACACAGTAGATGTATTAAACAATGTGGTATTTTTTTAAAAGTGTTATTTCTAAGTATGAAACAAAATGTAATCAATCTGCTAATTTTACATAATTAATGTATTTACATATTTGACTTTTCATGATAAATGAAAGTTTGATATAAATCAGCATTATGCAATATTTTAATTTTTTTTCTTTCGTTTTACATATAAAAATAATAAAATTTGCATAACCACACACATCAACATGCATCTATCTCACTCTTTTTTAAATAAAAATAATTTCTAATTAATAACATAATATATTCTGAATAAATATGCCTTCAAAATACCCCTAAAATTTGTTATTTTCTAAAAACTTTGAAAAAATATAAAAAGCAAATTAAAATGGCCAAAGAAATTGAAGAATCGTTATTATATAATTTGTTTAAAAAGAAGATTCAAGACCAAGCTCAACATCTGCCAAACTTTAATACTGGATTGAATATTACAAAATTAATTTCTAATCATTCAATTTGACATATGTAATTAAAGGAATCTTTTCACTTTTCAACATGACTGATTTCATTTCTTTATATAAGGGAATTGTCAAGTTATCAGGCCTGATGATGATGGATCGTACCATCGAAACTATACGCCAGCGCATATCTAGCTCATGTCTAAAAAACCTGCAAAAAGAAAAAACAATTCTTTTTTAACTTTCTCTTACCTCTATATATGTTAATATATATAGAGAGAAAGTATTGGATTCATGTCAAAAATTCGATGTCGAGATTTTGATGGATCTTCACGTTTTGAGGTCCCCTGAATCCAAAAAAGTGGTTTCGCGACATGGTCTGTCTGTGTGTCTGTGAACAAAATATCTCAAGAACGGAAAGAGCTAGGAGGTTGAAATTTTATATTTAAGTTAGGCGCCTTCCTGGGTTGTGAAAGGAAGCTTTTGAATAAAAATAGCCCAAGAGTACTAGTACTTTACTGATGTAATTTTTCAGTTTTTTTTTTTTTTTTTTTTTTTCAAAATTCGCTCCACAATTTTTTTTTTAATTGAAAAATCAATTAGTTTTTAGATGCTCTTTAAAATGTATATTCTCAATTTGCCATTGAAATCTTCTGAAGACCACTTTACTCTTGTACTCCATAGAAAAGATAGGAGAAATGGTTGCCATGGTAACAGAATATAAATATTTTCCCATACATTTGAATTTTACATCTTGAAAATCGAATGTACCGTACTGTCTGAAACGAAATACATGTCGACACAAAAAATCTGGTGTGACAAACACAGAACACAGCTTTCGATTACCAAAGGTAAGAGAAAGTTCTGTGCTGTGCCACAGTCACACCAGATTTTTTTTATTTAAAGCAGCAAAAACGAGTTTAGTAAAATTTCCCTGAACACTGATCATAAAAAAAAATTATAAGATTTTTGTTTTGACGTGACAACGTCTTACAAATCATGTTAGAGGGGCATGCACGAAAAAGTTTATCAGCTTGAATAACTCCTCTGTCTTAAGAGGTATAATTATGGGAAATATATGGTTAGAAAGAATGAGTTTTCAGCTAAAGATTTCACCATTTATTTTTTTCCTATCATTTAATTTTACCGCGCTGCGGTAAATTCTAATTTGAAAGTTTAAACCCCTGTAGATTCTGAACGGCTAATCAGATCAGACTAAATGGGATGTCATTTGGTGCAGAAAGAAAACCTCTAATAGAATAAATAAAAAAATCCCGAGTAATTAACTCCAAAATTAGTTTTTTTCTCGAAAAACCTAATTTTTTAGGCAAAAAAATATCGAAAAATAGCCCTATTTATGTAACGCCTAGCTACTTGACCATAAAAAGTACATTAAATCTAAATATAGCTTTAGAAAGAGTGGTCCAATGCCCAGAGGTAATTTTTTCTTTTTTTTGATATGACGTCATTTTACCGCATGAGAGCACTCGGCGGGATTTCGTTTTTCGAAATTTTAAACCCCAGTAGATTCCGAACGGCTAATCAGATCAGACTAAATGAGATGCCATTTGGTGCAGAAAGATACCCTCTAATAGAATAAATAAAAAAAACCCCGAGTAATTAACGCTAAAATTTGTTTTTTTCTCGAAAAAAACCTCATTTTTTAAGCATAAGTCGCCTTTAATGGATAAAAAAAAAGCCACCCTCTGTCATATATTGTTTCAATGAAAATGTTTGAACATGTTTATTTATGAAAACAAACTACTAGTAAAAAAAATAAAATAAAAACAATACTTTGTCTCTTTATATTTCAATATAGGTAAGAGTGAAAATTTTTTTTTTGAAGTCAAGCAAAAGACGTTGTCACGTTAAAAAGCCACCGGCTGTGTAGAAGACACAGCCAACACCTAATTTTTTACTAATTTTTTTTAAATTAAAAATCTGTTTTGAGAAAGGAATTTTTTTTTTTAAATATTCAATGCAAAAACAATTGCTTTGGTCATTTAGGTCCCCTCGAACTACACTTTTGTTACTATTCTTTATACTAAGTTGGTAGGACTTGTATCATTCACCTTATTAATTATTTACCTAAAAGCTAATAGTTTTAAGAGAGGTATAATTTTCAATTAGAGTATTTATTTTAAATATTATATCGTATTTCACTTACATCGATAAATATTGTGTAAGTTTGAGTAACAAATTGTGTCATCTTAAAAATAGATTTATTGACAATTTCACTTGATATAGTTGAAGATTGCTTTGAGTTAAAGTGATTGAAAATCCGCTATCGGTTTCATGGAGGGCGGCGGCTGCCTGCTTTTATTCACTTAAAAACGCCAGCGTTCTTCTTCAAATAGACATTTCCAATTTAGTTCAGTGTATTTAGATATAAAGATTACAAATTGTCACACAATCTTAATCTTTAAAAAAATAAATCTTATTTAAAGACATTTTTTTTTTATCTAGCATGGCTGCTGTTGACGACCATTGGGGAATTTTTTTTTAAATATAGGCTACTTTTACATCAATAGTTGCAAAGGATCAAGTCTCAAAGGAACATAAAAATAATATTTTTCTTTCATCGGATTTTATCGGACATTTCTCTTCCCCCTCCCCCATTAAGTACAGTTCATTATATAGATCTATATATATATATTTTTTTTTTTTGGAATGGGTGCATAAGGTCCGAAGACCTATAATGACCAGTGGTCACATGCAACCAGAAAGAAAATAAAAACAAAAGGAGAAGCATAAAAGGGAAACTCAACTGCGGGAACTGAGAAGATGCCTGTTGAGATTAGACTTGAAAGTCTGAAGATTGTAGGTTTTGGGGAAGATAGACGCAGGGAGCTTGTTCCAATCACGGGAGGACAAAGGAATTGACTAGTTCTGTTAGTCGTGATCTGAACAGCGTAGGGATGCTGGGACGAAATCTCCCTTGTGTTCCGTGTATATGTTGCATTGGGTGGGATAATTGATTTTAATTCGGCAGAGCATTGACCATGATAATACCTATAGAAGAGAATGAATGAATGAATGAATTATATTTATTGTGCTCTGAGGCGATTTGCTTCCTGGAGCATTAATATTACATAGAATTTACAATTTTATACATAGGGACTGTATTTACAAAATAAAAAGAAAAGTAAAATTGCATATTAATAGGATAACATTCTCCCTTCCACTACAGAAATTGCTCCTGTTCTTTAAAAAAAAAAAAAAAAAAATAAAATTTATTCTTGAACAATTCTAAAGAATCCGAGGACCTGATATCGCCAGGAATCCTATTCCATACCTTAATTGATGTCACCAGAAAAGAGGTGTCGAATGCGGCCGCACCATTCGCAAATCCAAAAGATTTGCCCTTGGCACAGCCCTACCACACTCACCCCTGAAAATGTAACTTTCATAAAGATACCTGGGCATTTTGTTTTGACGTGACAACGTCTTACAAATCATGTGTCTATAGTGGCAGGTTAGGAAGGCATGCACGAAAAAGTTTATCGGCTTGAATAACTCCTCTGTCGTAAGAGGTATAATTAAGGTGAATATACGGTTAGAAAGAATGATTTTTTAGCTAAAGATTTCACCATTTTATTTTTTACCTATCATTTCATTTTACCGCGCTGCGGTAAATTCTAATTTGAAACAGGTAGTAAGTTTAAATTAAGATGGGGGGGGGGGGGGGCTAGAAAAAAAATATTCTTAAGGGTGATTCACACCGGGACCTGACTTGACTTGAGTTGAGTCAGGCCCCTCCCGGTGTGAAGTCCACACTTCTCCGAAAGGGGGCGGTAAGCAAAATAAGGTTGAGAAACTATGATATAAACGAATAAAAAAAATATGCTTTATATGCAAAATACGAGCCCCAATTATAATATCCAAGAAGTGAAAGGACTTAAAAAAAAAAAAAAATAGACAAAGCGCAAAGATCGCAGGCTAGATGTTCTACCCTCCAAGGGCAGGCAGCGTAGCTAGTGATATATATATAAGAATATAGATTATTTATTTGACTTTCCTATTTATTACTTCCCCTCTGATGAATAATTTAATATTCAATTCGTAACGCTTCCTGAATGTTTTCATAATTCATCTCAAAGCTGAATTTAAAATTTGCCTTCTCTTTGATCAAAAATAAAATCATCAAAGGGTAAAAAAAAAAAAAACTGGTATATTATTCATTCGTGATTAAATTTTCTCCTCAAAAATAAGTCAGATATTGAGACCGTAACAAAATTCAAAAAATGAATTTCCAATAATAAAATATTTATTTTATTTTATAATTATTTAATTGAAATGTCAGATATTTAAGATATGTTTTTGGTGCTATGAAGTTTCAAAAATGTTGGTGTTCAAGAAAGTCGGATGTTGGAGATGATTTTCTCACTCGTTCATGTTTTCCAAACTGTGAGCCTTGGCTCAGATTTAGAGACTCTCGAAAAAGTCCTATATATATTAAGGGAACCGGCAACCAAAAAAATTTCGGATTCCCTGATTTAATCTATTATGATATACCACTAAAA
>JAKCPI010029808.1:0-12479 GCA_023213315.1 Euborellia annulipes | reverse complement strand
ATAATAATCTGAATCGTTTTAAAATGTTTAATATTTTTTCACCAATTAAAATGGGTTAATAATGTCAATACAACGTCCATTCTAGGAATTTTTATTTTTATTTTTATTATTTTATTTTTTTCTTGGGCTTCAAATTCTAGGAATTTAAAACAATTAAAAATAAAAATAGAATTGAATAAAAAAAAAATATTGAAAATTTTCCGATCAGAATTTAATAATTACCTTCCCACGTGACTAAAAAAATGTTGACATGTTAATATTTTAAACTCAAATAGGAGTCAATTAAATAATAAAAAATAAAGATTGACAAAAAAATCATATTATAAAATAATAAAGACTCTATTTTTTTGAAATTGTATCTAAAGTTTAATCATCAAGTAAATAAATGGCATGAAGTGAAAAAAAAATTCAATAAATTTCTAAACGGACACAATCAATTGTATTGTCATGTCAAATTTTAAAAATAATTTTTAAAAAAACTCACCGGGATGTCGCCTGGGCAGGGCGACAGCCAAATTTTGAACAATGACGATTTGTTGTTCTCTTCTCTTTGTTATTGTTGTTTTTAACAAATTCAGGACCTTGTTGTTGTTGTTGTTTATACACAAAAATAGTCTGTTGTGTGCAACAATGCAGTGAGTGACGCCGCCGCCGCCGCATGCTGCGGGGCACTAACGATAAACGCGGTACTCTGCCTTCAATCGTCCTCTCTCTCTAATCTTCTAGAGTATACATAAGGAGGTATAAAGAGAGAAAATGATAGAGAGAGAGAGAGAGAGAGAGGGAGAAGGAGTATACTAAAAGAAAGAGAGAGAGAGTATTTGTTAACCGATGATACGATGTCAATGAGTCTCCATTGGTGACTGAGTGTGTGTGTATATTTGCTCGGGTGCTGAGGGCGCGCTGCTCTCCCTCCCTCCATGGCCTGCGCTCCCCACCACCGACATCAACCATCCCTCTCTAGGAGGGTGCAACGATCAATGAATGGAAAGGGGACACAACATTGTCCACAAACATACAAAAAATAATCAAAATGAGACGAGGGTTTCGTAGGTCAGTCGGCCTGTCTATAGGTAGGGACATTGACCTGAGGATAGAAAAAATAATAATAAATATTTTTTTATTAGCCCAGCAAATTAATTTCATCTTCAACAGGACCTCTCTACTATTAAATCATTATATGAACTTCAAAATTGCAAAACTTTCCCACTATTTTTTAAAAAGAGCTAACCAGTGGCGGCTCGTGACCGAGACAACTGGGTAGGCGACAAGTACGAGAAAATAGAAAAAAGAAAGAAAAAGGCGTAGGTCCTATTTATTTATTTTTGTAAATTAAATCTATTCGCCTATCTTTAATTTAGAAAATATTTCAATAATTTGATCTGTGAAGTTATCTCTTGTTTCGAAATTTGAACTAATAAATCTTTTTCTATTGATAACAACGAAAGAGAAGACAACATTTCCTGTGACATTGAGTTTCTTAAATAATTTTTTATCCGTTTTTAAACATAAGAAATTGCGCTCTACGGTAACACTTGTCATCGGCTTGGTATAGGCTACTTAGTTCATTGCCTAACCGTTCGACTTAAGCGCTAGCTATCACTCTGTGCGCATGCGCGACTGTCGAAAAATGTGGGCAGCGGAGTGTGGAGTACATGGCAGTAAATAGGCAAAGAAAAATATCGCCTTTACTTTATAAATACGAGGTTCTGAAGTGTTTCAAATTTTTTTTTTTGCAAAATATATATATATTAATTAATAAATATAGTAATTATTTTATGAAACTAAATATTTTTAAACTTAATAAATATAATAAAATTGATAAATATTTTTCATCTGTATATTATTATAAGGTAAGGCGTCGCCTACACTTGCCTACCCTAGCGAGCCGCCACTGGAGCTATTTCATAAGCAGGTGGAGCTCTCAAATAAATATAGTACAATTTAAAGAAGAAGTTCTCAACCTTTTGGAGTTCATGGCACTCTTAGAGATAACATTAAAAACACTAGGGAACCTTCCTTGAATTAAAAAAAATTAAGTTTAATATGTAAACTTATTTTTTTTTATTTCCCATTAGCCAGAGGATGTAAACTTATTGAAATATATAATAAGTAACGTACACCATAACATAATATAGTAGACTTTACTACAGACAGTGAGTAAAAATACATCAATAGTTTTGTTAGCTTAAGTAAAGGATAATTTTTTAACTTTGTTTTTTTTTTTTTGTTTATCTCAAAATCTCGCGTCAGCCCTTAGCAAAAAATGAGAATATACATTTCAAAGAGAATCTAAAAAATAATAATTGATTTTTGAGTTTTTAAAAAATCGTTGGGAGCGAATTTTGAGAAAGAAAATCGAAAAAAAAAAACTGAAAAAAGTACATCAGTAAAGTACTAGTACTCTGGTCGATTTTGTTCAAAAGCTTGGTGTCACGTCCCATGGGGATGCCTAACTTAACTGTTAAATATAAAATTTCAACCTCCTAGCTCTTTTTCGTTCTTGAGATATTGTGTTCCCACACACCCAGATAGACCATGTCGCGAAAACTACATTTTGGGATTCAGGAGACCTCCAAAACGTGTATATCCAACAGAATCTCGACATCGAATTTTTTGACATGAATCCAATACTATCTCTCTCTATTTATATTAACATATATAGAAGTAAGAGAAAGTAAAAATGAATTGATTTAAAAAAAAAAACTATTCGTCCTCATATATGAAGTATTTTACATTCTGTAACATGCATTGGCTAACAATCAATTGAAATAAATAAAGACAGGGGTCAAAATGACCTCAGATGCCAAAAAAAAGATCTTAAATAAATAGAGTCTCTAACATACTTGGAAATTGACCTTATAAGAAAATAAGGGTTTAGATTATTAATATATTATATTTATGAGAAATAAACATCTCTTTGTTTAAAGAAAAAGATTTTGCATTTTATTTATTCCTCGTCTGTAGTCGCACTTCGAATAATTCTTTAAAAAAATGCAATCTTTTATTTTTATAGCAATTTATATTTTTACATGGACTTTATATATAAAGAAGATAAAATCTTTATTAAATTTAATAAAATTTGACCATAGAACTATGAAATCAATCATTTGGCCAAATGATGGAAGAGGGTCAGATTTTTTTTCTAATTCGCTCGGCGCTCCGAGATCAGGCAAGGAGCCTGGAGTAAGTCTTGGCTTGCCTTCTTTTCTCACACCAAATCGCTTTTCAAAAAGTTACTATCTCGCTCTTATTTTGCAATCGATTTGGGACAAAATGCAAAACTGGTCTTTTCAATTAATTATAAAGCTATAGCTATAGCTTTTATTTATCTACACTCACAGAAATTAGGGGTTTATTAGAGACCCTCACAATTTTGACCCCCGTCATAATTATCTAATACCCTAATTTATTGTTTTTAATTACATATATTAGGGTGGTTCTTATTTATAAACGTCAACATTTTTAACATTTAATAGCAGGTACCCGTAGATCTTTTCCAATGCATTAAAAAATAATCTCTACAAAATTTGAACTCATTAGTAAAACAGGAACACGTGGCCGGCCCATCGCCTTTTAACTTTGAGAATTTTCAAAATAATCTTAAAACTAAGCATTCCCTCTGTTTTCGTTCCCAGGGGGCTAAATTAATTTCGCATTCGAATAAAACTATAAATTGATGTTTGGCCTCATCAATAAAAAACACTCACAGTTTTGTTAAATATAAATTTATTATTTAGAATCTTTTATTACTTAAAATTACCTTAAATAATACATAATTAATAAAACTAATAAGAAAAGATATATTTTTAAAAATGCTTTAATTGCTTAAAGCATTTGATTTAACGTGTCAAAAAGGTAATTCAAACTATCTTTAAATTCTTGCTCGTCCTTGGGCCATAGCACAGTGGTAGAGTAACCGTCTCTTCTGCTAGGGGTCCAAATATATCCGAAGGGCTTATTTGGATAGAAAACATACATGCGCCTTGAATTCTGATTCTAAAGAAAGATTAATTTGTATCATCTGTCAACTTTCCTCAGCATAAATCTGTGATTAATAGAACCCGGATGTTAATGCACAATCAAACGCACCCTGGACCTCCTTGCTCGCCTTCGGCGAGCAAATGCATCAAATTTATTCTTGTTCACTGTTTAGAAATTTTACAATTGCTCGCCTAAGGCATGTGACTGGGTCAATTTAAAGCATGAAGCAATTGAGCTAGATTTTGATTAAAATTCATAAATCAACTATTTTTGCCCTCGGGCCTTGGTGTAGTGGTTTATTTATTTCAATTGGATTGACTATCAATCCAAAATAATAAACAGAAGTCTAAATGGCCTTCGATGCCTTAGCGAGAGAGGAGGGTCAATATTCTCAGGTTAGATAGTAGAAGCCTGTTTCTGTGTATTTTTTAACAATGCGTTTCTGAGAATTGCCATTAAAAACAAAATAAAAGAATAAAAAATAATTTTTTTTATCAAGAGACTCAATTAGAATAGAAAAGGAGAAAATCTCTCTTTCTCTCTCATTCCACTCACACAGCAATCAAATTAAGAATTTATTTTTACATTTTAAATAATGTAATAAGCACAATTTTAATTTTATCTATTATTTTAAGTAAAGAATTCATTTTTCATGTTTCAAAAATCTGGTGTGACTGGTCATACAGCACACAACTTTCTCTTACCTTCGGCAATCTAAAGTTGTATTCTGTTTTTTTTTTTTTTTTTTTTTTTTTTTTTTATTACAAGGATATCGGTCGAAAATAAATACTTTTGCGTATTATCCGTTTATTTGTAAATATTTCGAATCCAGTGATATATTAATAGAATCATCTTTACAATCAACAGATGTTTTGCAAATCGTTAATTTCGCCCATCCAATATGCAGTGGCGTAGTGAGCTTAACTCGCGCCCGGGGCACAATACCTTTTTAGCGCCCCCCCCCCATTCGAAAACCATATAATATTATATGTAAAATATACAAAATTATTATGGGAGCAGTATAACTCGCCGAAAAATTTTTTGCCGAAACTTTTCTTGCCGAAAATCCGAAAAGTTCCAAAATAAAATATATTTAAAAATCTGGTATGACTGTCCCACCAGATTTTTTGTGTCGATATACGTATATATAGTTTCCGTTGATATATTAGAAGATGTCAGGGGCGTATATAAGGGGGGGGGGGGCCGAGGGGCCCGGACCCCCCGAAATTTCCCAAACACATATACATATATAGGGATATACAGATATCAGCGCAACAAATTTTTCCGCAGGATGGACAACTTTAGTTCCGCAATATAAAAAAACTGTTCCGCAAAAAATTTCGTGTGAAAAAAAGTATAGTTTCTTAAAAAAAAATTTTCCACAGAAAAATTTTTGAGTTTGGGCCCCCCCGAAAAAATTTCTATATACGCCCCTGGAAGATGTATATGCAGGGCTCGGGCCCTCGAGCTTGGTCTAGTGGCTAGAGTGCTGGCCTTCTAAACCAAGGGTCAGGGGTTCGGATCTCAGGCAGTCCGATGATTTTATTTAAGTCATTTGGATACCAAATGGCTTAAATAAGAATGCCTGGACCCCCAATATTTAATAACGGTTATCGTAAAAGTCTTATATGGCCTAAGTTGCCGAAACGACTGAAAAAAAATGAAAAAAAAAAAAAAAAAAATACTAAAAATTATGCATTTAAAAAGGCTGAAATATGTATCAAAAATATTCTGTGTGTTTGTGTGTGTTTTCAATTTTAAGCATGAAGGAATTGAGCTAGGAAGTTGAAATTTTATATTTAAGTTAGGCACCCCTGTATGGCGTGAAAATAAGCTTTTAAACAAAATCGGCCAAAAACTACTAGTACTTTACTGATGTTAATTTTTCAGTTTTTTTCGATTTTCTCAAAATTCACTTCAACGATTTTGATTAAAATTCAAAAATCAATTATTTTTTAGATGTTCTTTAAAATGTATATTCTCATTATGCTTTTAAAATCTTATGAAGACCACTTTACTCTTGTACTTCATAGGGAAGAAGCCAGGGTATCAAAATATAAATACATGTTTTCCAATACTTATAAATTTCATTACATCTTCTAATATATCGGCGGAAACTATATATACGTATGTCGACACAAAAAATCTGATGTTACAAGCACAGTACAGTACCTTTGGTAAGAGAAAGTTGTCTGCTGTGCGACAGTCACACCAAATTTTTTAAAAATATTTATTTTGGAACTTTTCGGATTTTCGGCGAGTTTGTTTTCGGCGAAAAAATTTTCAATTTTTGAGGCTTGTTAATTTTATTTTACCAAATCTGTTCATACACAACCCACAACATGTATAAAAAAAATTTTTAAGATCCCTTAATTTACCAACATTATAAGATTTTATAGCAATTTTTAGAATTAAATTTTATAAAATTTGAGTATAAACAGATGAAATCAATCAATTTGACAATTATTTCAACAAATGGAAGAGCATCAAATTTTTTTTTCCAATTCGATCGGCGCCCAGAGACCAGCCAGGGAGACTCGCGTAACTCTTGTCTAAGCCTTTCGTCTCGCGCGAGATCGCTTTTCAAAAAATCGCTAAATCTCTCTTATTTATTCACGGATTTGAGGCAAAATACAAAACTGGTCTCTTGAATTAATTATAAAGCCATAGGAATTTTTCTATTTAGCTACGCCCACATAAAATGAGGGTTTGTTGATGACACTCACGACTTCGAATGTCAACTCCCGCCAATATTTTTTAATTTATTGTTTTTTAATTAAATAAACACATTTAGGGCTTGATATCGATTGAATAAATTAAAATATAAAATATTCTAACTAAAACAATCCATTTTCGGCCAAGGAATGTCCTAAAAATAATAAAAAATCGATTTTAATTAATTTTGACAGATGAATTTTTTTTTCTTTTCAAAATAATAAAAAAACTATTCAATATATAGATATAGTGAATAGTGCATTAAAATCAGCACTAAATCCTGAATCTTACACATTTATGTCAATCACTAGTTTGCTCTATTTAATAAGAGAGAGTCACATCTATGTTTGCTTGAATTTTCGTAAATTTGCTAAAAACTAAAAAAGATATAAAATTGGTGTTTATTGATTCGTTATCTGCATTAAATACAAAATTTATTCGATATCTTAAATATCTTCTACCCTTTATGTTTAATGATATTAAGCCTTCTCAAATTTTGTATCGTTTTTTGAGTATAACTCGAAAAATAATTGAGATACAAAAATAACAAAAGTAGATTCTTAATCCTCATCAAATCCCCCATATTTTCACCGTGTCTTATGTTTAAGAAGTGGTTATATTAAAAATCTTATATTTTTAGACTTTGTATCAATTAATCGAAAACTATTAGAGATATTAAAATTTCGTATGCGAATTCTTATTCTACGTGAAATTTTATTCAGAAACGATGTATCACATGCCTTGTGTTGTGTTTAGTAGATAGATAGTAGCTAGGGGCGTAGCGAGAGGGGAGGGGGCAAGGGGGTCCTCATGCCCCGGGTTCTACTCACAAATAGGCGCCAAATGGTCCGTAAAACAAAAAATTGCTGGATAATTTTTATTTTTATTATAATTGATTTCTAAAAAATATATTTTAAATTTGTTGCCAGTGTAATATAATAATTTTGTATATTTTACATATAATATTACATGGTTTTCGAATGGGGGGGGGCGCTAAAAAGATATTGTCCCCTGGGCGCGAGTTAAGCTCACTACGCCACTGTCTCTGATATCGGAAAAAGAAATATTTTAAATTTTTCTGATACCCTTGACCGCCTCCCACCTCCGCATCGGAGGTTTGCGGGGGTGTACGTTACGCCACTGCATAAAATTATAGAATTGAAAATAAGTGGTATATTATAGGTGGTGGATATTAATTTTGTCGATATAATTAATGACTTTGCTCAAATGAAAGCTAGAAGAGTACAATTGAATGAAAATTAAATATTCTTATCATATAAATAATGTAATATATTTTTGTGTACAATACATTTTTATTTGATATCTATTTGAAATATAATTACTTTTCCTCAAAAAATATAGGGGCCCTAAAAGAGCTAGTTACGGCCCTGCTAGTAAACAATAGTTATGCTGGTGTTCATAATTGAAAATACTTAAACGTAGCAATTAATATCTCAAACATATAGATATTTACGATGTCTTGCACTTGAGGCATAAACATGGGCGTAGCCAGGGGAGGCGTAGCCCCCCCCCCAGGCTTGTTCTAAAAATTAAAAAAAAGACAAATTGGGACCCATTGGATTTCTATATTTTTACTATTTTTATTTTATTAAATATCCTCTTTCAAGTTTCTTTTTATAATTAAATCGTTCTATTTTATCTTTAAACACACCTCAATCTACTACATTAATTTAATTTTTGACGTGACAACGTCTTACTAATCATGTGTCTATAGTGGCCTGTTAGGGAGGCATGCACGGAAAAGTTTAGAGGCTTGGATATCTCCTATGTCTTAAGAAGTATAACTATAGTGAATTTACGGTTAGAAAGAATGATTTTTTAGCTAAATTTACTTTTTCCTATCATTTCACTTTACCGGGCTCCGGTAAATTCAAATTTGCAAGTTTAAACCCCTCTAGTTTCCGAACGGCTAATCAGATCAGACTAAGTGATGTCAATTTGTGCAGAAAGAAAACCTCTAATAGAGTAAATAAAAAAAATCACAATACTTAAACAATAATCACAATACTTAAAGTAATTAACTCCAATACCAATTTTTTTTTTTTTTTTTTTTTTTCGAAAAAACTCATTTTTTAGGCAAAAAAATATCGAAAAATTACCCTTTTTTGCTCATGCATAGCTACTTGACCATAAAAGGTACATTAAATCTAAATATACGAGGCGTATTCGGAAAGTAAGTACCGCTTTGATAAAAAATCTATTAAAAAAATGTTTTTGAAGCCAATTTTATTTTTACATGAAAATACATGTCTTAAACTATTTTTCAACATAGTTTCCGCCACTGTTCAAACAAACACTTGTAGTAGCGGGTGACCAGTTTTTGTATAGCATCTGCAAAGAAATTTTCTTTCAGTATCGATAGCCACGATTCCATTACATTTTTCGTCTCATCGTCAGAACCAAAGCGCTTGCCACCTAGCTCTCGCTTCATGTGCAGGAACAAATGGGGCGGCGCCAAGTCCGTGCTCCAAATGAAAGTGTTGAATAAGTAATTGAGTGACACCAGCAGAATGAGGCCGAGCATTGTCATGGAGCAACACAATTCCTTCAGCCGGACTTGGCGCAGTCCGACTACCATTTGTTCCTGCACATGAAGCACGAGTTAGGTGGCAAGCGCTTTGAATCTGACGATGAGACGAAAAATGCTGTGGAATCGTGGCTATCGATACTGGCGGAAGTTTCTTTGCAGATGGTACACAAAAACTGGTGTTTGTTTGAATATTGCCAGAAACTATGTTGAAAAATAGTATGTACATGTATTTTCATGTAAAAATAAAATTGGCTTCAAATACATTTTTTTACTATTTTTTTTTTTATCAAGGGTACTTACTTACTTTCCGAATACGCCTCGTAGTTTTAGAAAGATTGGTTCAATACCCCCGGACCTTTTTTTCGATATAAGATCATTTAACCGCATGAGAGCACACGACGGGAAATCGTTTTTTGAAATTTTAAACCACAGTAGATTCCGAACGGCTAATCAGATCAAACGAAAAGTGATGTCAATTTGTGCAGAAACAAAACCTCTAATAGAATAATTTAAAAAAGTCCCGAGTAACTAACTCCAAAATCAATTATTTTTTTCACAAAACCTCATTTTTTAAGCAAAAGTCGCTCTTAATGGATAAAAGTTTGGCCACACCCAGGGCCGTAACGAGGGCGTGGCGAAACAGGAGCCCGCCACGGGCGCAACTGGGCTGGGGGCGCAAAACAAAGGGGACCGACCTAGTTGTGAGCTGTACGAGGTTTTTATTATTTTGGGAATTCAATTTTGAATGAGTTCCCCGAGACTTTCTCGTATATTCTATTGGAATTACGTTTGGGTGTGTGTGTGTGTGAATACGATTGCCTAAAAACCAAAGCAGCTAGATTGATAAAATTTGGTATATGCTCCTTAAACTAAAATTGTAGATTTATATCAACTTTTGGAGTAAATACGTCACTTAAAAGTAGTACTTTACCTAATAAGTTTTTTCAGAAATTTCGAAATTTTCAATTTTTTTATCATATTGTGATAAAATACTCTATTTAAAAAGTTTTTATTCTTTGACATTTTTTCAAAAACTGAATAGATTTTTAGTTATCAAAGGTAATTATTAAAATAATTTTTTTTTTTTTTTTTTTTTTTTTAATTTCTTGAGTATAAAAAAAAATAACTTTTTTAAATTTAATAGCTTCTGAAAAAAGGCAGAAAAAATCGAGAAAATTCGGGTTAAGCAAGGCTAAGAACTGCTGGACCGTGGATAGGTGACCCGCTGTGTGTTGAGTCTCTCACCTGCTGGGAGCCATTTTATTTAATTTCCCAAAAGTCAAATGATCTTAGAGGCCGAAATATAAATTGAAAATACAATTAACTTTAACACCCGTCTCAGGAAGAAAAATAAATAAATCCCACCTCAATCAATCAAAAGTTAGAATATATTTATTTCCTTTATTAAAATCATTTTTTCATATTCATTTTTTTAAAATTATTTAATTTGTTTTTTTCTTCTAATTTGATGAATATAAAAAAAAACAACAAATAGTTTTATTACTTTTTTTATTTCTGTCTTCTGGGAAAAGATGACGTCACGCGCATTGTTTGGAATCCGGTTTGTGTGCACCAAGCATGGAGACTCAGCATCTTTAAGCGACTCTCTCCATCTCACTCCCACTCATTACCTTCGCTTCCATTCTACTCGACTTCCATTCTAGACCCTCTTGTAGACCACAATATTTGAATTTTTGCTTTTTCGAGGAGGGGGGACGCCTTTTAGGCCCCTCCCCTCCCCTCACCCTTTAGGTTGTCCCCTCCGTGATATTTATACTAATTTTATGAAATTTGTTTGATTAAATTAAAGATTAATTTTATTTTAACAAAAGGGTTTATAGAATGGACACTAGAGGCAGCACTTGGCGGCAGTGCCTTGTAATTATGAACACCATTTGCTTACAAGGCTGTCTGTCTATTCAATTCTAGTCCCTAAAGAAAAAAATAAATAAAAATTTAATTATATTAACAATTTTTATTATTTTTCCTAGGAGAGATTTAATTATATTAGAGGCCCTCGGGGCATGGCGTAGAGGTTAGCGTGCTAACCTCATATACCAAACGTCGCGGGTTCGGACCCCAGGCAGTCCGATGATTTTATTTAAGACAATTGGATACCAAATGGTTTAAATGAGAATGCCTGAACCCCATATATGTATATTTATCAATAACGGATATCGTAAAAAGTCTTATATGGCCTGAGTTGCCGAAAAGACTGTGTGAATGTGTGTGTGAGTGTGAGTGTGAATGAGAAAAAAGTGTGAGTGTTTAAAAAAAAAAAAAAAAAAATCTGGTGTGACTGGCGCACAGCACACAACTTTCTCTTACCTTCGGTAATCGAAAGTTGTGTACTGTGCTTGTCACACCAGATTTTTTGTGTCGACATGTATTTAGTTTCCGACAGTAGGGTACAATTGAATTCAAGATGTAAAATTTATAAGTATGGGAAAATATTTATATTTTGATACCATGGCAACCATTTCTCCTATCTTTTCTATGGAGTACAAGAGTAAAGTGGTCTTCAGAAGATTTCAATCACAAAATGAGAATATACATTTTATAGAGAATCTAAAAAATAATTGATTTTTGAATTTAAAAAAAAATCGTTGGAGCAAATTTTGAGAAAATCGAAAAAAACTGAAAAAGTGAATCAGTAAAGTACTAGTACTTTTTGGTCGATTTTGTTCAAAAGCTTCGTGTCACGTCCCATGGGGGTGCCTAACTTAAATATAAAATTTCAACTTCCTAGCTCTTTTCGTTCTTGAGATATTTTGTTCACAGACACACAGACACACACACACACACACACACACAGACAGACCATGTCGCGAAAACCACTTTTTTTGGATTCAGGGGACCTCAAAACGTGAAGATCCATCAAAATCTCGACATCGAATTTTTGACATGAATCCAATACTTTCTCTCTATATATATATTACATATATACATAGGTAAGAGAAAGTAAAAATTACAAAGAAAAAGATTTAAATTCTGTTACCATGGCAACCATTTCACCTATCTTTCCTATGAAGAACAAGAGTAAAGTGATCTTCAGAAGATTTCAACGGCAAAATGAGAATATACATTTTAAAGAGCATCTAAAAAATAGTTGATTTATTAATTAAAAAAAAATCGTTAGAGCGAATTTTGAGAAAATCGAAAAAACTGAAAAAGTACATCAGTATAGTACTAGTACTTTTTGGCTGATTTTGATTAAAAGCTTATTTCC
>JAKCPI010029806.1:0-10491 GCA_023213315.1 Euborellia annulipes | reverse complement strand
TCTATTATAACGGAGAGATGGAGATATCAACCAAATAGGAATGCTCTATGTTCAATAAAACTCCCAGAATAAGACGTTTCGGCCTGAATTTATTTGGCCATCTTCAGTTAATATAATGGAAGTTCACTTGTGATTGAGCCAGGATTTGTCAATAATAAAATTTATTTACTTCATACGAAATTACATGGTTCTTGTGTCAAGTTCAGAAATGAATCCTGGTTCATTCACATGTGCGCTTTGAAATATATGTTTAATTTCCAATAACCTAAGATGGACAAATAAATTCAGACCGAAACGTTTTATTCTGGGAGTTTTATTGAACCTCAAGCATTCCGATTTGGCTGATATCTCTATCTCTCCATTATAATCACATCAACCACAACTTCAAGCAATCATTTCTTTGGATTATGAAATGAGCCTTGATTTTGTTCCAAAGGACTTAAACCTTTATATATAGGCTATTATTTTAAAAATAAATTAACTTTTTAGCTAAAAGACAAAACTTGTAAATTTTTATTATTAAAATTATAAAAAAAAATTACGTTATTAAATTTATAAAAGAAAAGGGCCAATACACAAAGTGAGAATGAAAATTTCATTTTATATATAGTATATATATATAATATTTTTTATTTAAACTAGAGTATCTACTCCTACTAGCTTACATTTCAGTCCTATTTTATGATAATATTTATGATCACTGGCAAAAATTTCGTTATCATAATAAAATCATTTTGATATTCGAAGATGACATTGATGAAATTTAAATTTTCAGAAAGAATTGGAACAATTAGCCGAAGCTGAAAAGAGATCAAAAATAAATAACTTCTATAAAACGGAGAAAACTATTGTGAATAATGGTATTAAAAAAGGTATTAAAAAAGATTCTTATTCTGAATTTCTTTTAGAATTATTATAATTTTCTTTTTTTAATATTTATTTCAAACAGATAACTCGTCAGGAGAACCTTCAGTAAGCAATATGAGTGGAGGAAGAGATAAACATTTACCAAGTTTTTGGATTCCTTCAAAAACCCCGGAAGCCAAAGAAGTTGTTCTCAAAAAACCAGTAAGTGGTTTTCAAAATACCAAATATAATTTTACTAAACAATTTTATTTATTTTATTTAATGAAAATATTTTATTTTTTAGAATAAAACAATTTATTGTCCAGTAAGTGGGAAAGTACTTAAAGTTAAAGATTTAATTGAAATTAAATTTAAAGAAGTACAGGATCCTGATGATAAAAAAGCCACTATCGTCAAACAAAATCGATATATGTGCGCTATAACTCATGATATTTTAAGCAATTCTGTCCCATGCGTTGTAATTAAAACCACGTAAGTATTTTATTTCAATGCTTACTTAATTGTTGGTTACATTATCACCGTTATTAACCTCCGTATTTTGCAATCCGAACAATCTCCTGGCTTTCTTAGCTAGCTTGTCTTCCTTCATCCTCTGTATATGTCTCGACTAAATCATCTGATGCTTTTCTATTTCGTCCAAAATATATCCTTTTCATCTCATTGTCTAACTTGATCCCAAGTCCTTTTCAATAACGAGTGGTTTTTTCTTATTTCTGATATTTAAATTTTAATTTTTTTATAAAAATAATTTACCTTTTTCTTTTTAGGGGAGATGTCATTACTGCAGAATGCTATGAAAAAATTATCAAAAAAGACATGATTCATCCTTTAACAAGTACACCACTTAAAGAATCTGATATAATTTATCTTCAAAGGGTAATTATAAATGAAAATTTTATATATAATAACTAATTAATAGAGGATGACAGAAGAGAAGTTATATTCAGAAACGATGGTAGTTTATTTTAATAGCACGCAAGATGGAAGATGTTGAGTGATTGGTTTGAGTGTATTGAAAGAAATATATATATATATATATATATATCTACATATATTTATTATAATTATAAATATATAAGAAATTATTATTATTTATTGGGACAAGTATTTTTTATAAAACATTTTGAATAGATGTCATTAATATTTTTACTGAAAACATTAAATAAAATATTTAATTATATCTTGATATTCAAATTATTTTATTAAAAATACATCTTTTTCCTTAAATCAATTGAAATTAAAGATCTGATGATGGCCCCCATCTAAAACTTACATGATGAAAGTATATTTTCAGTCTTCAATCTAATAAAAAATTATATAAATATCTTTTAATATATATAACAAGCACCATCTTGCATTATAATAAAGTAAACTTGCATAGTTCCCTAATATAATAATATTATCTAAACGGTTGGCAAAAGGCAGAGAAGAAAAAAAAGAGTATTCAAAAACAACTTTTCAAATTAATTCCTTTATATAATAGTATTGATACGAAACTAGACAAGACAATTAATAAGATTGTTGCTTGAGTGCAGAGATTACTTTCGAGTAATAAGCGGCTGTGAAAGTCCTTTATGGAAAGAAAATAAAAATTGTTTTACTGTCTTTATTCTAATTCTGGCCAACCATATAGCGGTGTATTATGGTTTCGGTTAACGTTTTAACCATTTTCAAGGCCAAAAAGTTGTTGAAAAACATCAGTCATACAATTTTTATATTCACATTTTGAATTTGGTCAGGTTGTATTAACTAAATTATATAAATAGATGCAAATATATAACAAGATCTTAATTTTGTTTTATTTTAAACCCACATTCCAGGATCCATCCAGAAACATTTCTGAAATCTGAGGTGGGTTTAAAACAAAATTAAGATCTTGTTATATATTTGCCTCTATTTATATAATTTATTTATAAGTGTCTTTGTGTAATACAACCTCACAAAATTGTAATTATAAAAAGTGTATGATAGCTACTGATGTTTTCTGAACATTTCTGAATCAAGTCAGATTATTAACAATCATTTTTGCGATCATGTCAAAAATTCGATGTCGAGATTTTGATGGATATACATGTTTTGATTTTAAAGACTTTTCAGCATCTTTGGTCATATAGACTTTAAACCGTTAGCCCCCCTGCCCCTCACCCCTCAAATGTCATCCCTGAATTTGATTGCTTGCACCTATATAGCAAAATAATGATAATTCTTGATAATTTTAAGTTCTATTCTAAGCTATATGATTTTATTTTCTTCCATTAATTAGACACCTTTGTTTTTAGGGAGGAACTGGATATGCTAGCACCAATGTTAATTTAGAAGGAAAACATGAACGACCCGTTCTTCAGGCATAATTATACAATAATTATGCTTGTATATATGTGCAAATAAATCGCTCTAAGTAGAATCCTAGGGAAACTTAATACTTTTTATTAAATCTGATTGTATATATTTGTTTGGTATTTATATTTTACTATATGATATGATATCCTTGTCTAATTGAATAGATTTTAAATATAATGAGAACATGCGCATAATTGTATCTATCCATTATCTAATTATGATCCTGAGGAAGGAGCTTTTGGAGTAAATACGTCACCTGGAATTAGTACTTTACTTGGAGCCCTGAGGAGATACAGTTTTTTAGCCCGGCCCGGCCCGTGGGCTCCCCAAGGTTCGGGGCCCCCCGCATCGCCGGGTCTGCGGGGGCGTACGTAACGTACGCCATTGATCATACATGTTTTTTATGACACCTGTATGATTTTGTTTTGATTTTTTTTTCAAAATTAACAAAAAATGTCTTTTTCTTTGTTGATAATTTCAAAAACTATTCAGTTTTCGAAAAAATGTTTTTTTTAAAATAGAGAAATTTGTCAAAATTTTGTCAAAATATGTCAAAAAAATTGTAAAATTTCAAAATTCTAAAAAAAACTTATTAGGTAAAGTACTACTTCCAAGTGACGTATTTACTCCAAAAGTTGATAGAAATCTACAATATTAGTGTAAGGAGTATATACAAAATTTTAATCGATCTGGCCGCTTTGGTTTTTAAGCAATCGTGTTCTCACACACACACACACACACACAGAAACAATGCCCAAAATGCTTTTTTTTTGGACTCAGGGAGTTCTAAAATGTGGAGAATCATCATAATCTCGAAGTCCATTTTTTGACTATTACAATATGATACTCCTCCACTAATATTTTTACTACAATACATTGAGAAGGATAGATTTAATGTATTTAGGTGAGAAGACTAAAATATTAATTCCGCTAGCTCTTGATATAGGAATAATTATATATATAAACTACATTTTAATTGTAATATAATTATATCAGTTTTAAATAAAATATTCTTCATTTAAAAATTATTTTTTCTTCATTATAAATAAAAAAAAAAAATATCATTCTAGTTTTAAGTATTTAGAATAATCTAACCAAAAATGTTGAGAAAAACTCAAGAATAAAAAAAATTCCTATAGCTTTATAATTAATTCAAACGGCCAGATTTTCATTTTGCCACAAATCATTTCTCTCTTTATAATTACAGGATGAATGAAATTATAAGTTAAAATTAAAAATAAAAAGAAATTGATTGATCTGACAAACGTCAGAGTGTGAATGCCTTAATGTATTTAAATCAAAAACTCTATCTATATATAACATATAATACATGTTGTTAATTCTTAAATTTCTCCTGATTCCAAATAACTAAAATAACTAAACACCTTTTAATTATAAGATCTAATTTTAGAGTTATTGATGATCAAATTTAAACCTAACAGCTTAACCACCTAATTATATATATTAGGAAAAAGCTTATTTAGCATTGTCTGATAAAAAAACAAAAATTTACATTTAGATTTATAATTAAAAATAAAGTTTTTTCTAAAGTTTCATAATGATTGGCAAAGAAATAAATAAAATATTGACTAAATGTAAATCGGGTTCTGTGATGCAAGAAGAGAGGCGCTCTATGAATCCCTCTCTCTTCCCATCGGCGATACGATTTTTAAAACTCAACTAACAAAATAGTCAATATTTTATTTATTTCTTTGCCAATCATTATGAAACTTAGATAAATGTTTAATTTTTAATCATAAATCTATGCTAAATTTTTGTTTTTTTATCAGACAATGCTAAATAAGCTTTTTCCTATAATATATAATTGGGTGGTCAGGCCGTTAGGTCCGAGTTAGAGTTAAGTTTGATTATCAATAACTCTAAAATTAGATTATATAATTAAAAGGCCTTTACTTATTTGGAATCTGGAGAAATTTAAGAATTAACAACATGTATCATATGTTATATAGACTTTTTGGTTTAATTACATCAAGCCAAATATTGCTAGTTCAAATCCCTGTCCTCCACTTTTATTTCATTCTTATTATCAATTTCCTTCTATTTTAAATGTTAACTTATAATTTCCTAATGAAATAAATAAAATAATCAAACAAAATTCCAACTGATTTCATTTTTTTTTTTAATTTAAAAAAAAAAAAAAACGAACAATAGGTAGGTGCTGCCATCATCTCAAAGTGGAGCCTCTCGGAATCTCACTTCTTCCCCTTCATGACGTCATCTCTTGTTGTATTAAAAAACAATTTACACTTCATCATCGAATAATTTCTCATTATTTTAGTATAAATAAGCAAATTTTTGCAATTTTATGTTTTTTATAAAGTGTATTTGTGATTTATGGATTATATTAAAGTAATTTTAACTAGTGTCATCTTTAAATTGCACCGTTTCAACTTATTTTCACTCAGATCTGGTGAGTTCTCAAATAAAGTTTATCTCTTGATGTTTTAAAGTTATTATAATTAAATATTAAGTTAAATAGTAGTAAAATATCAAAACTAAAGGATTTAAAAGTTCATCTATTTTCTAATATTCAAAATCTAAAAATAATTTATCTTCTATTTTAATTTTTTTTATCTTTGATTAACCGGAATTCCAAGAATTGGCCTATAAAACTTTAG
Source organism: Euborellia annulipes (assembly GCA_023213315.1). NCBI lineage: Eukaryota > Metazoa > Arthropoda > Insecta > Dermaptera > Anisolabididae > Euborellia > Euborellia annulipes. The sequence continues at coordinate 4,645 of JAKCPI010029806.1, read as the reverse complement.
ATTTTAATTTCAAACTTGAGAAAAAGAAAATAATTCTGTTCAAATTGATTAAAGGATAACATTTGCTCTAAAATAGAAAATTTTTAATTGTGATTTGCAATGGAATTTTAAAATATTTCATTTTTTTGGCTCTTTCATGAGAAAGCATCCATCTTTTATGATAATAAAATAATAAATTAGATAATTTTTATTCACTTTTGTAGGATTAGATTAGTTCAGGGTTTATTTGCGATAATGGGTTATAAACTTCTTTATTGGAAAAATTTGGACCCAAAATAGACTTTCTCTCTTTTTCATGGGAATATAATCCTATTTGTCTAAGAAATTAATTTTTATCAAATCAATACATCAAAGATGGATCATTCATAAATAAAAATGTTTCAAATGCGAATATATTTGACCTCTTATCTTCTTTAGCATTTAACTTTTTTTATTTTTAGTTATATAATCATCAAGATAAAGTGCACATTTTCTTAGAGCCCCAAAAATCTTTGCCATCGGGCATTGGTGTGGTGGTTAGCGTTCTGGCCTTCTGTACCAAGGGTCGCGGGTTCGCATCCCGTCTCACGCGACATAAATTTATTTCAATTTAATTGGCTACTAATAAATTGAAATAAATAGAGACGGGGTCTAAAAGGCCTCCATTGCCGAAAAAAGAACTTAAATTAAAAAAAATCTTTGCCATCTCAAACTTGAATGCACTGTTTATTTCTTTCGTTTTATCGAACCAAACTGAACATTTTCCGGCAAATTTAATTAATTCCTTCCCAAATCCCGAATAAGGAAACAGAAAAATCATTCTGACCCACCAGTTTTAATTAAAAAAATTTATTACATTAATTATTTTTTATTTGAAATCATTAATTAACTTTAGTCATTTTATGGTAATTAACTTATAAATACATATTTATTTAAGAATATAAAAAAAGAATATATTTAATAAAAAAAGCAAGTTTTTGTTTCTTTGGATTACTTGGAACATTAAGAAAGAATAAAGGAGTTGGCCTTGTATGAATGCGATTTTTGTTTAGATATCCTTATACTGTTGTTGATTTTCAAACCTTTTGTAAGACATGGGGAATGGATATCCTAAATAGGGGTTTTCATTAATGATTAAACGGACCAAGGAAAGTGGAAATTGCCAAAAAATTTTCATAAATATAAAAATTCTTGTCTTTTCGAATATATCAAATTTTAATGCGGAAATAACATATTAAGAACGAGAACACAGAATGCATAAAATATGTTTTATAAAATTCTAGATGGGGGGGGGGAGGATTCAACACAATATATGACTATTTTGATAAGGCTTCAGAGCTTCAGACCCCCGGTAATCTGGATTCGGAGTGATGTAATTCGAACTTAAAATTTCAACGGAAACACACATTTTATTTCTTAAAAAACACAGGCCTGCGATGTAAAAATTGTTTTGAATCTAAAGACTCTTTAGTAAAGAGTGATTCTTAGGTATTTTCGAGAGCTAAATTAAGGAAAAATAGTAAAAAAAATTCCCTCACCTACAGTTTTTGTACAAACCATACATACCATACTATTGTTATAGTACGATTTTCCCTTGAGGAGTAAATACTTATATCAATGGTTTTTGGTACGACTATAAGGCCTGCAAGGGCATGTGAAAAAAAGGATTTTCGCTAGAGAAATGTGAGCAGCCACATTGAGCATGTTCGTGGGCCACTAGATAGTAACCAAGTTTCTATGAAATCTTAAGGACCCTAAACTAACCTCGCATGGGCGTACCCAGCGAGGGGCAGGGGGGCAACTGCCCCTCCCTAGAAGCAAGAAAAAAAATTAAATGCTTATAAAGTGATGAAATGAAACAAAATTAGATAGGGCGATAGCGACGGGGACTCGTTAGGACTCGAGGGTTTTTATGCCTTTAATTCGAAGGCTTTTCCCCCTATTTATATATATGAAAAAGCTATGTCACAATCTGGACAGCCATGATCTGCCCCCCTCCCCCACTGGACGACCATGATCTGCCCCCCTCTAGATTTGATCCTGGGTACGCCCATGTAACCTCGTGTTTATTGTACAGAATTTACTGACTAAACTGAAAACTTTGGGTTGTTCGATGAGTTTGAATCTTCACTTCCTGAATTAACATCTTGACTACTTCCCAGATCACCTAGGGGTCCTGAGTGAGGCACAGGGTGAAAAATTTCACCAAGACGTGAAAGAAATGGAAGGTATCAAGGACGAAGGACCATCAATATAATTGCTGATTACTAGAGACCGGACAAAAAAAGCATAAAAAAATGAAAAAAAAAAGTGCTTAAAAAAGCATAAAAATCTTGAATAAAAAGTTGTTAAATAAGCATAAAAGTTGAAAAAAAAGCATCTCATAAGCAACTTCTACTCATACCAATGGCGGATACAAAGGGGGGGAGGGTAAAGGATGGAATTAATTTTAATATAAAATTTTAAAAATTAATACTTAAAAATTTTATTTGTATATATATTCTGGTAAACAAGTACAGAATTCAACTTTAAATTAACGAAAGTGTGCGGCCAGTTCCACCAGATTACCCCCTGTGAGGGTCCGCCGCAGTCCGCCTCAAGTAGGGGGGTCCAGGGGGCCCGAGCCAGAGTAGGGAAGGCGCGATTTGCGCAGTTGCCGAAGGATTTGCTTTGCATGAACGTTTTTGCTGAATAATGTTTTGAATTATTTTTAAAAATTTTATAGCCCTCGGGCATGGTAGTTGGTAGCGCACCTGCCTTGTATACCAATGGTCGAGGGTTCGTATCCCAGGCAGTCCGATGATTTTATTTAAGCCATTTGGATACCAAATGATTTGAATAAGAATGCCTGGACCAGACAAATAACGAGTATCGTTTAGTCTTAAATGGCCTAAGTTGCCGAAAAGACTGTGTATGCCAGGGGCGTTTATAGAAATTTTTTTGGGGGGGGGGGAGCCTGAACTCAAAAATTTTTTTTTAACGAAACTAAATTTTTTTCCGCCACTTTTGTTTTTGCGGAACCAAAGTTTTCCGACCTGCGGAAAATTTTTTTTCCCGCCCGTGAAAATCATTTTACCTTTTTTTTTTTAGAGACACGAAAATTTTGCCCCTCCGCGGAACATTTTCCCTTTTTGTGAAACCTAAGTTTTTCACACTTGCTGAAAAAAAACACTACGGCACTACGGGGCCGATCAAACATTTCGGGGGGTCGAGATCACCTAATGTCTGTATATCCCTATATATGCATTTGGAAAATTTCGGGGGGGGGCGGGCCCCTCCCCTATATACGCTCCTTGTGTATGTGTGTGTGGATGGGAAAAAAGTGTTTTTTAATAAAAAAAAAAAAAAAAAAAAAAATTATAAATATTCGTAAAATAAGTTTAAATAAGCACGAAAGGGAAAAAAAGCATAAAAACTCAAAAAAAAAAAAAAAAAAAAAGCATAAAAATGCAATTTCAATGCACTTAGTTTTTCGTAATTCGTGTAGAATTAAAGTATCCAATGGATGCTTATAAAATTCAGCAACAAGTATTTTGCTTAAAATCCGGTCTCTACTGGATTACTGTTGGAATGCTGAAGAGGGAGTTACCGAACAAATCTATAAACGAGAAAGCCGTAAAAGGAGTTTCAAAAAGAGGAGAATGAGGCATTATGAAAACGAATAAATACACACTGTGGTAATATCATACAGTAAATGGTGTTGAATTCGCTAAATGGGATTTTTTAAAGTTTCTATGAAAAATAAATAAATAAGTTTGTAGTTTCATACAACATTTATGAAATTGCATTATCTACCCTCATTTTTCTTTGCATTTTGAAGAAAAACCTTACGTGATGGAAAAAAAAACCATGGTCACTTATTTGGATTCAGGACATGGGCGGTAGAGACAGGGGGAGGGGGGGGTAATGCCCCCGCTGTTTGCCAGAGAGTTTTACTCTATTAAAAACAAATATATATAAGGAAAATATTATTATAATTATATTTAATAAATAATTAATGACCCTATGTTTATTTTAATTGCAAGCCCCCCCCTCGTCCTAACGAATGGTTACCCCCTAACAAGATGTCTGGCTACGCCCATGATTCAGGACACCACTAAAAATATAAAGTTCAAGCCACCATAGACAATTTTCAAAATTTGGAAAAAACGCAGGCCTGTGTAATTTAAAAAATGGAATTGTATAGTTAGACTTAATATATCAAAATGAATATTGACTTGTTTGTCAGTTTACGGATTATTCTTTTTTGAGAAAATTCACGTTCATTCTCTTAGAATAAAAATGTATTTTTCCTTATTATTCCTACGCTCTTTTGACCTTTTTCTTCAAATCATAAAAGAAAACTCGTTTCACAAACTGAGCTCCCCGGGACCCCCCAGTTACGCCCATGGGTATATAAATCTCGGGCCCTTTAGACTTCCACCCTAATTACTTAATGAAACAAAATATTAAAATTATTACGATTAGAACTTTTGCTGGATCATATACATATAGAAGGAACCGGAGAATAAAACCAGCTGCAAGTGGACGCCTCTCACTTCAATTTAAGATGCGCGTCTCGGGGTGCTAATTTTGGGAGTTTCCAGCGGCCACAATTTTGAAGCTATCGACCTCAAATTTTTTTTAAAATTAAATTAAAATATCTACAACTAGAAGCCCTTTTTTT
>JAKCPI010029804.1:0-24845 GCA_023213315.1 Euborellia annulipes | reverse complement strand
AGCAGATACAAATAACTAAATGCTAATAAAAAATAGGATTAAGAGCAAAATAAAATCCTTTATTTATTAATTATTCCTTACAACCTGCCCCTCATTATACTAATGTTTATTTAATTCCGTATAATAAATATTTTCCTGTCTGTCCTACATAGATAATGTTAATAAATAAAAGCAGGAATTAATTTTAATCAAATTTTGTTTTCTGATAGAGATCTCTTAGCATATTCTCGATATAATAAATTTTCAAACTCGATTAAATTAAAACCTGGTTTCCTTTTTATCATAATTTTTCTCCTTTTTAAATCCAATTCTTTTTTCATCTCTTCATATTTATTCATCTTTTTTTTTTTTTTTAATGAACATTTTAAGCTATTTAGAATGAGAACAGCAACTCTTCTTCTTTCTCTCAGCTTTCGGATTTTCTTTTAATTATCGCATCCCTTCTCATCGTGACTTTTTTTAAAAGGAAAGTCATTTTTATTAGGGTTGCAAAATAGAGGACGGATATTGTTATCAAGAGTGCTTTTTGTAATCATCAATGAATAATTGAATTCTTTCAATTCAAATCAAACATTTGCTGATTGAAATTGAAACGACGCTATTCAACGTGGTAGACAATAAGTCAATGAGAAAATAAATAAATTAAAGAGAGAGAAATAAATAAATAAAGAGGCTTTACTCCATTGTTATCGATAAATTTATTATCTGTCAGTTTCAGCTCGAGTTAATATACTTTAAAAAAAAAAATAGATAAAAGAGGAATTAATAAAAAGATATGATAATTAAAAATATATTAGACGTTTTTAATTAACAAGGTTTAAGGCCTGGCAGATCCATTTTTTACGATCTAATCATGGCGTTCTATAAACGGCTTGTTCACTTTATTCATTTAATTATACCAGAAAGTTTGTGAAAAATTAAAAGTAACTCATATTCAACTAATTGGACGGAATAGGATATTTCAGAAAGAATTTTGCCGAAATCATGAGAGAGAGGCCAGAGAGCATAAAGCGTACGGAGATCATTTCGGTTGGGGGTCGAAAATTTTCCGCACCAAAATCACACACACCCCTTTGAGATTGATTATTAATTTATTTAATTGTTTTATAATTCTTTCCTTTTCTGGGTATTCAAATTTTATTTTTTCTAAATGCATTTTCCAGTCATTCAAATGCAATTTCGAAATAAAATTTTATATGTTGAAAAGGGAATAGGATGCAGCCAAAAATTTAGCTTTTTTTAGTTCCTGAGATATTTTGTTTACAGAAAGACAGACACACTGACAGACTCGCGAAAACCACTTTTTTGGATTCAGGGGACCTTAAATCGTGAAGATCCATCAAATCTCGACATCGAATTTTTGACATGAATCAAATACTTTCTCTCTATACAATTCATATATGAGAAAGTAAAAATATAAATATTTTTCTATGTTTATAAATTTTACATCTTAAATTCAATGTATCGTACTGTCGGAAACTAAATATATATGAGCATAAAAAATCTGGTGTGACAAGACACAGAACACAACTCGATTACCGAATGTAAGAGAAACTTATGTGCTAAAGTACACCAGTCGCACCGGATATTTAACACTTGAAATCGATTTTATATAGAATAATTTTAATGAGGTAACGGCATTGTTTTATTTTTAAGAAAGTTAATTAAATTATTATAAACTTTAATAATATTTCCGAGGTTAATTTTACGAGACAGATGCTGATGTATAAACAAGAAAATTCCTTTTTGTAATACTCTTTTAAAGAGATTAACGATAAAGATTTAAATTTGTCAAGATTTTTTTTTTAAACTAGTGACAAATTAATAATGTACATAGAGTATATAACTTTATAAATCAATTTAATTATAAGTGAATAAACGTATGTAATTATTCCAATTAATCAAAGTAAAAATTAACGAGAAATGTAAAAATAATATTTTTATTTAAAAATGAAATGCAAAGATTCTATTAGATACCTCTTCCTTAAATTTTAAAATAAGCCAGATACTCTTTAAAAAATTATGTTTTTTAATTTTCCCCGATTGTAAACAAAGAAAGAGATAGAGAAAAGGGTAGGAGGGTGGTGGGGTGGGGGAGAGAAATTTCATTCATTTATTCATTTATCATGTATGAGTTTTCCTCTGGGAAAAACGACCAAAAAACAAGCGGGTTGGTGTAGATGAAATGAACTAAAAAATAAAAGTAGAAAGCTAGGAAATGTAATAATGAAAATAAAACGAATTAAAATTATACTAGTTTACATGCCATAACATTTAATTATTTTTACTTTCTCTTACCTCTATATATGTTAATATATATAGAGAGAAAGTATTGGATTCATGTCAAAAATTCGATGTCGAGATTTTGACAGATATACATTAGGGTGGCCGCAAAAAAACAAAATTTTTTAATTTCTTTCCGCCGAACATCCTAAAAGTTGTCTTTTGGCTAGAAAATGATAATGGCAAAGTTTTAGCTAAATTGGGTAACGTTAACCCGTGCCTCATCGGGGTTAAAATTTTGAAAAAGTGCGATTTTATCTAAAAATTCGCAGTTTTTACTTCATAAAACGAAAACAAAGTATCGTAGAAAAATGAATCTTGGCTCATTTCATAGCAAATTTAATTCTCTTGAGGTTTTATAATAACCATTTTTTCATTAAAACTTATAGATTTAGTGATATTTACAAATTAGCATTTCGGTTTTGATATATTGCTCTTTCTGAAAAATAAGTGGAAAATCACAATATAGACCATTCGATATAACAATTTGCCGGGAAAATATCCCGAAGGGAATGAAATTTTTACTACCCCATACTCTAGAATGCCAATCCTAAATTTTCGACCTCGAGGACCGTGTGGGGGGAGGGGAGGGGGACAAAAACCTCAAAAATTTGAGAAATCTTCAGGTTTTTGCTTATATCTCGTAAACTATTTATATTTTGTCAAATTGACCGGCCGTATTTCGGTTAGTATTGAGTCTACGAATTCGTTTTATGTACCAAATTTTAGCAAATTTAATGCTCTACAACTTTGTATTGTGCTATATTTCACAAAATATAAATAGTTTACGAGATATAAGCAAAAACCTGAAGATTTCTCAAATTTTTGAGGGTTTTGTCCCCCCCCCCCTCCCCCCCCCACACGGTCTTCGAGGTCGAAAATTTAGGATTGGCATTCTAAAGTATGGGGTAGTGAAAATTTCATTCCCTTCGGAATATTTTCCCGGCAAAATGTTATATCGAATGATCTATATCAGTGATTTCCAAACTTTATGTTATCACGCCTCCCTTAAAAATATTTAATCTTATGACGCCCCCTCCCCCCATTTTATAAAATAATACAAAAAAAAAATTTTTAATGCTAAAAAATATAATTTTATATTAAAGCGGAGTCAAAAAAAAAAATTTCTAGTTATTGAATGAAAATTTTGAATGAAAAATTACAATTATAATTTTGAAAATTAAATTAAAATTTTCTTTATTCTCGCCTCCGGCTCTTAAGAAGGCCGAAACGTCACAATAATTTTGGCTGCATATGACTAGGAATTTTTTTACTCCGCGAGAATAAATTAAAAAAAATATTTTTTTGTGAGTGTGAATGAGAGTTTAAAAAAAAAAAGAAAGGCTTGGTGTAGTTGGTAGGTGCCTATCTTCTATAACGAACGTCGAGGGTTAGACCCCTGCAGTCCGAAATGGATACCAAATGGATTAAATTGAAATGCCTGGACCCCAATATATTAATATATATTATTAATTAATAACGGGTATCGTATAAAGTCTTATATGGCCTGAGTTGCCGAAAAGACTGTGTGTATGTGTGTGTGTGTGTGTGTGTGTGTGTGTGTGTGTGTGTGTGTGTGTGTGTGTGTGTGTGTGTGTGTTGTGTGTGTGTGTGTGTGAATGTGAGTGTGAATAAGAAGTGTTTAAAAAAAAAAAGATAAAAAATAAAAAACAAATTTTTTTCAATGACACCTACACTCCCCCCCCCCTTTCAACAGCTTATATTCACCCTCTACCCTTAGTGAAATGCAAAATATTTAATTTCATATTCAAAAGAATCGTTTTTCGCAGTCAAATTATTTGTTTCTATCATTTTTTTTTTCAACGATAAAATGCATAATAATTACCTTTAATAAGAAACTCAAGAGGGTGTGCTGGTTGACGGTGAGGTCAGGGTGGGTTACACTATATTAATTATTCACTTTGATTCACTTTAAACACAAAAAAAAAGATAGCAGCGCCTGCAGCACGGCAACGCACTCGACTGAACGAGAGATTGTCTCTCTCTCTTCTGTATAGGAATAAATAGATGGACATAGCAATTCCCTTTTTATTAAAAGTAAAAAAATACCGTTTGCTCTAATCTAACTATATTTAGAGCTGGAAAAGAATGTCAACAAGTGATTTGGAATATTCCAAGGCCTTTCTTAAATAATCAACCCTTCATCCCCCCCCCTAATCAAAATAATAATCAACGCTATTTTTTGAATGTTTTCTATTTATTTGGCTTCGAGTTAGCTAAAATAAATTTAAAAAACATTCTTTTCAATTTTTCAACCCTTTAAATCCATAAATAAAATAATTAACAATGCTATCGCCTTCGGCGAGCTTCGCGTCTAGTCAGAAAAAATTAAAACCCTGAAAAACTTCCTTGGATCCGCCTTTGGGTTTTACACATAGTATAATTTTCTAGAATGAGTCTTACTTTAAATCACTGGTTTCCAAACTTTATGTTACAACGCCTCCCTTAAAAATATTTAATCGTATGACGCCCCCTCCCCCACATATTTAATAAAATAATACAAAAACAAAAATTTTTAATACTAAAAAATTTAAATTTATATAAAAATATTTTTTTTATTTTTTCATATTTATTATTTTAATTAAAAACTCACAATTGTCGTCCCAGAATCATCTAAATTATTTTATTTATAAAACTAGCAATCATTTGGAAAATTGATCTTGGTGGCCAATATTCGCGCCTCCCCTTAGACTAGTCCGCGCCTCCCTAGGGAGGCGCGCCTCACAATTTGGAAAACGCTGGTCTATATTGTGATTTTTCCACTTATTTTTCAGAAAGAGCAATATCGTCGCCTGAATCACGTAGTGGCGTATCTCAATTTCTATCATTTTTCAGGAGAGCTGTTTATAGTTCGTGTTGTTATATTAAATGTGTAGATACGCAAAACCAAAAAACCTAAATAATACGAAAAATCATGGAAATACAGATTCGTCACTTTGTGATAATGTAAAGAACGCCAGGACACGCCCATACCCGTTATATCTCAATTTTTAATTTTTTTGAGATACGTCACTACGTGATGCAAGCGACGATATATCAAAATCGAAATGCTAATTTGTAAATATCACTAAATCTATAAGTTTTAATGAAAAAATGGTTATTATAAAACCTCAAGAGAATTAAATTTGCTATGAAATGAGCCAAGATTCATTTTTCTACGATACTTTGTTTTCGTTTTATGAAGTAAAAACTGCGAATTTTTAGATAAAATCGCACTTTTTCAAAATTTTAACCCCGATGAGGCACGGGTTAACGTTACCCAATTTAGCTAAAACTTTGCCATTATCATTTTCTAGCCAAAAGACAACTTTTAGAATGTTCGGCCGAAAGAAATAAAAAAATTTTGTTTTTTGCGGCCACCCTAATATACATGTTTTGAGGTCCCGTGAGTCCAAAAAGTGGTCTGGCTGTGTGTGTGTAACGATTTTTAGCATGAAGGAATTGAGCTACTGGTTTGAAATTTTATTTTTAAGTTAGGTACCTTCCCGGACACTCAAAACAAGCTTTTGAACAAAATCGGCCCAAAAGTACTAGTACTTTACTGATGTACTTTTTAAGTTTTTTCAAAATTTCCTCCACCAAATTCGTTTAAAATTCAAACATTAATTATTTTTTAGATCCTCTTTAAAATGTATATTCTCATTTTGCCCTAAAAGTGTTTTGAAGTACACTTTACTCTTGTACTTCATAGGGAAGATTTCAGATTTTTCAAATTCATTTTCCGGCTCTTCCTTCCATAGAGCCAATGTTAAATCCCTATGGGAATTTGTATGTTAATTTCGATTCAAAAGGGGGGAGGTTTCCCTTTTGAACTTTTTACACATTTAAAAAAAAAATTTCCAATTCTTATGAAATTTTGTATTTATTTAGGATTCTCGATTGTATATAAAATATCCAAATTATAATTTTGAAAAATAACCATAGTTCATTTCAAACAGTCAACATTTAAAATGCAAGCTTGGGACTAAGGTGTTATGGAAAACTAAATATATCTTGACACAAAAAATCTGGTGTGACCAGCATGGTGCACAAATTTCTCTTACCGAACGGTAAGAGAAAGTTGTGTGCTGTGCGCCAGTCACACCAGATTTTTTTGTTTCATTTGGAGTCAAATCGTTGCTGGATAGAGCGCTAAGCCTAAAGCTGACTACCCTGATAATATTGAATAAAAAATTTATTTAATTAGCCACATATCGAGCTGGATATCATAACAGCCTTGGGTCTTTTATAAAAGCATAATAATCAATGAACGGTATATGAATTTGGATGAATGACTAGATTTTAATCACAAGTTTAAATGAAGAAGTGAAAAAAAATAAATGTGTTCAAATTTCTAAAGTAATTATATCATACGTAACGTTACAAATTATTATCATCAACTAAATATGCAAGTGATTTTTAAATATTTATCAACCGTAAAAATCGTTTAAAAAAGAAAAAATGAGAGTTGAATAGCAACTTTTAAAGAAGTGAGTTTCCTTCTAGAATCACGTACGATGCGTACATGGATGCTCTCATGGCATCACAGAATGTCAGTCTCATTCAGAGAAATTTGATATCGACGCAAAGATGGTCCCTTCTGCTGATGGCAACAAAAGCCTCGTGTATTGCATTGTTAGATGGAAATAATGAAGAGCGTAATCAAGTTCTATATAAAAAAAAAACTGCTTAGAATAAGATGTAAGGAATATAAAAGATATGTGAATATGATAATAGAATTGGGAATAGAGAAGCGATTCGCGCCTGGAATTAAAGAGTCTATAACCCGAATTTTTTTTACTTTCTCTTACATATATATGTATCATGTCAAAATTTCGATGTCGAGATTTTGAGAACGTCCGAAAAGGTAGTTTTCGCAAATTGATCTCTGCGTGCACAATTTTAAGCATGAAGGAAATGAGCTACTAGGTTGAAATTTTATATTTAAGTTAAGAATCCCCCTCAGGATTGAAAATAAGCTTTTGATCAAAATTGGCCAAAAAGTACTAGTACTTTACTGAAGTACTTTTTCAGTCTTTTTCGTATTTCTCAAAATTGGCTCTAACGATTTTGATTAAAATTCAAAAATCAATTATTTTTTAGATGTTCTTTAAATGTATATTCTCATTTTGGCTAGAAATATTCTGAAGACCACTTTACTGTTGTACTTCATAGGAAAGATAAGAGAAATGGTTGCCATGGTAACAAAATATAAATATTTTCCCATGTTTAAAAATTTTACATCTTGAATTCTAATATATCGCCGGAAACTAAAAATATGTCGACACAAAAAATATGGTGCGACCAGTCACATCAGATCTTTTCAAAATCATTTTCCGGATCTTCCTTGCATATTAAATCCCTATATGGTGTGACTGACCGCACATAATGCAACTTTTCTTTTCCCGATCGCCATCCACATTTCCTCCATACGTACATGAGGCTCTTTATGATTTGATTATGTAAATCTTAAAATATAAGCAAACCAACCGACACGCTATTTTATTTATTTTTATTTTCATTCTTAAAAAGTTATAACTTAGAGAATAGTCAAGTATTATATTATTTGTAGAAAAAATTACTAATCTATATCAAGATTCTAAATATTTTTTGTCACGAAATAAATTATCCAAATAAACATTGACAGATGTTTGTTCATTCAACTATTATATAGATTATTATTATTATTAATAATATAATATATATTTTTACAAAAGTTGAAGTAAAAAAATTTTATTCAAATAAAAATTCAGCTTAGTTCTCAATTATAGAATTACATATGCTTCATCTATTCCCTAAATGTTTCTAAAAATGTTTGTGCGGGTAACTCGTTTAAAAAAGGAATAGAGATATGGAAAATGGGAAAACTAATCTCTTCCGCAAGACGAATTTATGAAACGATCAAAAGCATCTTTATTTTTATAGATCACACAATTATATCCACCATTTCCAATCTAAATGATTTCCCAGTGAAATCAATTTTTATGTTTATTATAATCCCTAAAAAAAAGGTTTTACTTGATAAAAAAAATTCGTTAAAAGCAATGGAATCGACTTGTATTTAATAATAAATAACCTACATGACATATTACACTCAGTCGAAAGATAAAATTAAAAAAAAAAAACTCCCCTAAACTGAAGGCATAAGATTTAATGTCTTTTAGAAAGATACAACCGTATTTTGTTTTAATCGATTTTCTTGGATTGCCCGTTTAAAAAGGATTATTCGAAGGGGATAGATAAAAAAATAAAAGTCGTAAATCAGATGGAGAAAATAGCAATTGTAAATAAAAACATTTGGAGTGTAAATAAAGGAAAGCAAGGGTGTTAAAATAATGTTTTATTCTGTAGATTAAAACGATATTGAATAGATAAATATATTATACAATTGCCAAAGCTATTATATTCAAAATTAAGGTATACAAAATAAAAATAAATTATGTAAAAAATAAATATTATACTAACTTTTATTTAAAATGCATTGAAATTTTCGAATATATATGAATAAAATTCAAGTGAGAATTTTTTATTGATGTTTCAAAACGATTCAATTTTATAGTATAATTTCCGGTTGTTGTTTTTTAGTGTTTGGATGACAGGGAAGCTAGGTGTCGGGAATGTCAGGGGGGGGGGGATTATATAAATAAAATTTTTGTGAAAAGTATAGAAGTCCTCAAAAATTTTAATACCCCATATCCACCCTAGGGCAAACACATTGATCGCTTTTTTATATTTAAATGGGGGGGGGGGGGGCTCATATTCAAGTCTATTCTCTAAAAACAGATTTTAAAATTTAAAATAAACAAATGGGTGTTAAAAATTAATGTAAAAACAATCAGCGTTAAAAAAATGCTATTCTCTAAACAAATTTTTAACAGCGACGTTAACATGTTGCTTTTATTTCAAAGGTATCAAAATCATAACCACTTTTTAGGTTAAGGACGCCATGTTTATTTTAAACACGACGTTAAAATATTAAAGCCACCCTCTAGACATTAGAATTTTAACACTATTTACTAAATGTTAACGCTTTGGCTTTAAAGTTTTTTTTTTTTTTGTTGGGCCCCCTTGTTTACAGAATACCAGTATTTGAGGCAAGGAAGTGATTTTGAATAGCATTTTTTAACGCTGATTGTTTTTACATTACTTTTTAACACCCATTTGTTTATTTTAAACTTTAACGTCTGTTTTCAGAGAATAGACCTGAGTTTGGGTTGTGTTTGTGTCATAGTTCTGAAGATGACGTGTTAACGTCGATTATTATTATTATTAATGGTGTAGGGCGTTTCGACAAGAAGGGCCAAACGCGCCACAAATAATCATTATAGTCCAAGACCGAGAAACCAAAATCTATAATAAATAAACTACATAACAAATAAATAGATAAACAACAAGTAACTAAATAAATAGATGAATAAATCACTAAACAACATAACAAATAAATAAATAAATAAGTAAACAATTCAATAAATAGATGAACAAATTAATAATCAACATTACGAATAATTAGACAAACAACAAGTCACTCAATAAATATTCTTCTCTCCTCGCCTTATTCCCGCGATGCGGGGTCGACGGACCTCACTTTTTCCCTCCAACCCTACTATGCGTTTTGCGAGCGTAAGAAATACAGGGTGGCAATGGTAAAACATTTTGCCTAATCGGCGTGCGATGGCATTGAACAAAACGTTTTGTCCAAGAGCGTTTTGCTCAATTGGTGTGCGTTCAGTCTAAGAGATAAACAAACAATAATTGTTCCATACTAAAATTATTATAGCAAAAAAAAAAAAAGGAAAAAATTAAGAGTTGATCATTTTCCCTGATATTTTTCTAAATTCCCTGATAATCCCCATGATAATTCCCGGTCCCATTAAATTCCCTGATAATTCCAAGTTTTTAAGGTTTTCCAGGTCTGTAGCCACCCTGAAATAGAACAGGTCGGTCTGACGCCTGTTGAAAAGAGGAAGGTAGAGACAGACATACAAAGAACAGAAGGACTGCCTGTCCCAGCTCGGGTAGCTCGTGGTCGCCATCCACGTACCCACAAGATGTGGGCCCCTGAGCGAAAGTAACTCAATAAATAGAATAATAAATTATTAAATATACTAAATAGTGGAACCTGGCTGTAGCTGATATTTTGAATAGGGAATAATAAACACTCTTTATTGGAACGTTTCGGCCGGGATCAACCCTTCCAACTTCAGCCTTCAAAGCTAGAAAATATAATATATTCACTTATTTAATTTGAATGTGTTATAATTTTCTAGCTTTGAAGGCTGAAGATGGCAGAGTTGATCACGGTCGAAACGTTCGAATAAAGTCTTTATTACTAAATAGAGGCTAAATTAATTGGCTGCATCCTCTTCCCTATTCAACTTAATTTAATATAAATTCAGAAAGGTAAGTAAATAACCACTAATAATAGCGATTTGTATTTATGCACTTAGTTAAGTGAGAAAGGAAAGGAAGTTGACCCAACCGCCGTGTGAGGCGCCACTTGCAAAGATCGCCCTTCGCATGCATTCATATTGGTCAGGGGGTTCAAATAGATGGTACCGTATTCTCGATCCAAATTCATAAAGGGATTTATAAATATACGATTGAAATTAATTTATCTATTTATCTTTCAATTTTTATTATTCATTTGTTAAAAATACAGAATGTGAACTTCTGACTGAGACGTCCTATCTCACCTTAAATAATTTAAAATGATTGATTAACTTAAAAAGTTTTATCTTAGCCCTTGAATTATTATTGCCCTAAAAATCATTTAAATTAAAATATAAAATATTATAATTTAATTTTTATTAAAGACTAAAAAATTTAAAAACACTTAGACTAATGAAAAACTTTTTAAAAAACATTTTCAATTGAATTTCTCTTATAAATAGAAGTAGGTTCATCAGTTGAGAATAACAAATTTGCTTTAAATAATTGAATCGATCCGTTTTTTTCCCTAGATGTTCATTCAATCAATTTTTTATTAAAACCTTTAAGTTACAGTTTCCCTCGAGATCACTTAGACTTGATAAATAATTCATGTGACCATAAATTGTAACATGTAAACTTTATTTTTAACAAATACCAAATAATATATTTAAAAACACAGATGCCAAAAGGGAAAAATATTTTAAACTTGACACGATAGTCGAATAATTTAATACTAGTTATTTTTCTTAAATTTGTCTAAAATTAAGAGAAGGGTCGATTTATTTATTTAACAAAAGTTTTTTTGGATATATTAGTTTGGTAATTCATAAAGTTAAACAATTTAGATTAAGTCATATAAAACAGTCTTTGGATAAAATAAAAAAAATATTTTGTTGCTTTCGCTTTTTTACTTTCTTTTATATATATATATGTTAATATATATAGAGAGAAAGTATTGGATTTATGTCAAAAATTCGATGTCGAGATTTTGATGGATATACAAGTTTTGAAGTCCCCTGATTCCAAAAAAGTGGTTTTCACGACATGCTCTGTCTGTCTGTCTGTCTGTGTGTGTTCAATTTTAAGTAAGAAGGAATTGAGCTAGGAGGTTGAAATTTTATATTCAAGCTAGGCACCCCCCTGAGGCGTGAAAATAAGCTTTTAATCAAAAAATAGTACTTTACTGATGCACTTTTTCAGTTTTTTTTTTTTTTTCTCAAAATTCGTTTCAACTATTTTGATTAAAATTCAAAAATCAATTATTTTTTAGATGCTCTTTAAAATGAATATTCTCATTTTGCTATTGAAATTTTATGAAGACCATTTTACTCTTGTACTTCATATGGAAAGATAGCAGAAATGGTTGCCATGGTAACATAATATAAATAAAATTTACATCTTGAATTCAAATGTACCCTCTACTCTCGGAAATATCTCAACACAAAATATCTTGTGCGGCCAGTCACACCAGATTTTTAATTAAATATTCCATTATTTTTATGACATTCAAAAATGTTTATACAAATATGATTACAAATGATAAACAAGGCATGTAAACAATAATTTAAGCTTAGTCTGAAATCAAGTCTTCCTTTTACTATGTTATTTATACCCGGATTAATATTGAATTACTTAACACAACAACATTTCAAAATCCAATTAAAATTAAAAATATATTTTGTAGTTTAAAAAAATTTAATTGAATATCATAATTAATATTTTGTATAGAATATTAATAGTTTAGACCCACGAACATATATACAGAAATACATTTTGGGAATTGGTTTTTTTTTTTTTTTTTTTTTTTTTTTTTTTTTTTTTTTTTTTTTTTTTTTTTTTTTTATTTTTTTTTTTTTTTTTTTTTTCCCCCCCCCCCCCCCCCCCAAACAACCCCCCCCCCACCCACCCCCCCCCCCCCTTTTTTTTTTTTTTTTTCTTTTTTTTTTTTTTTTTTTTTTTTTTTTTTTTCCCTTTCTTTTTTTTTTTTTTTCTTCCCTTTTTTTTTTTTTTCCTTTTTTTTCCCCCCCCCCCCCCCCTCCCCCCCAAACAAATAATATTAATTCTACTTTGAATTCATGTCCCGCCAAAACCCACCCCCCCCCCCCCCCCCCCCCCCCCACAGTAATTTTAAACCCCCCCCCCCCCCCCCACACCCCAAAAGATATGGGACCCCCCCAAAAAAAAAAAAAAAAAAAAAAAAAAAAAAAACATAAAATTATTTAAAATTTTTTTGTTTTTAGAGACAAAAGTGGGGGGGCTGCTGGTTTTTCCCCAAAAAATTTGTACAGAGAACACAACACCTTCTCCAAATATAATTTTAAAAGATGGAGTTTTTTTTTTTTTCCCCCCCCTCCATGCCCCCCCCCAAAAACAATTTGGTCAAAGACTGAAATTAAGTTGAGTTTAATAAAAATTGTTATATAAATTACGAGTTAGACACATTCCCTAAAAATCGTAAGGATTAATTTAAAAACTTGGAAGTGATATTATTCTTCTTAGCCTCACCTCTACAAAAAATTTCTCTATGCCCCCTAGAGGTTGTTAAGAAACACCTAGAGTAGTTAGGCTAATATGAAGTTAAATAAAATTTCCAAATTTCAGAAAATAAAATAAAAATTGCTTAATTTTTCTATCTCAATATTACTAATGAATTATAATCAAGATAAAAAATTTAAGCAATTTGTATAAATTAAATTAAAAATAATAAAAGAAAAATAAAATTGATAGAACAGGCCATCTAATGGAACCCAGTCGAGATATAAAATTTACAAAAATTCAGATGAGTGAAATTAAGTCAAAAATTTATTAATTCATGCTTAATGATTGATGATGTTATTGAACGCCTTTTAAATTGTAAACAAACTATTTTAAAAATTAAAATAGATTAAAATAAAACATTACATACTGTAATAATATAAAAAAAATTTTTAAAGGTTAAATCACTAAATATTTGAAGGAAAATAATGTTTAATTATATACTAGGGTAATTAAGACAAAAAAAAATTTCCAAATGACTTGATATTAATTGATAATTAAGGGTGGCAAGCAAACAAAGAGCAAGTTGGGACCGAAATGGGGGCCCCGCCTAGAGAAAATAGTACAAGTCCCTTGTGCTGTGTTGTCCAGTTGCTATAGGAACCAAGGCTGATTGCGTGCGCAAGCGCCCTGGACAACCCTGGCCTCCTTTTACTGCCATAGTAAAATATTTTTCGATCGTCGATCTGTTTATTGATTTAATACCTGCCATCAGCTTCTATAAAGGTATATTTATTATTATATATGATGTTTAGGTTAATTTATAAGCCCATCAAGTTCAAATAAAACTTCATATGTGCGTGCTTTGTTATGAAATTTAGGTTAAACGGAAAAATACTTGCAGATTCATTCAAGTCTGAGACAAATTTTATTAATACATATTAGAAATATGAAGAAGAATATTTTCTCTAATTTTTTTTAATTTAAAACAAATTATAATACAAATAAGATTAGTTAAAAAATCTGGTGTGATTAACGCACAGCACACAACTTTCTCTTACCTTTGGTAATCGAAAATTGTGTTGTGTGCTGTCACACTAGATTTTTTGTGACGAGATATATTTACTTTCCCATAGCACCTTAGTTCCATCTGCGTTTCAAACATAAAAAAAAAGCAAAAAGTCAATTTATTCAAAATTTCCATAAGTTCTGTGTATTTCAATTGTATTTTAAATGTTGACTGCTTGAAATAAACTATAGTTATTTTTCAAAATTTTAATCTTATATATGGGTATTTTATACCCAATTGAGAATCTTAAATAAATACAAAATTTCATAAGAATTGGAAATTTTTTTTTTAAATGTGTAAAAAGTTCCAAAGGGAACCCCCTTTTGAATCAAAATTAACATGCAAAACCTCATAGGGAATTAGCATTAGCTCTATGGAAGGAAGAGCCGGAAAGTGAATTTGAAAAATCTGAAATACATCACTAAAGTGTACTTCAAACAATTTCCACGAAAAATTTTACTGACATACTTTTTAAACAGCATCTAAAAAATAGTTTATAAATTTTAATCAAAATCGTTTGAGCCAATTTTTAGAAAATCGAGATAAAACTGAAAAGTACTTCAGGAAAGTACTAGTACTTTTCGACTGATTTTGTTCAAAGGCTTTTTTTTATTATTTGAAAGGTTACCCAACTTAAATATAAAATTTAAATCTCGTAGCTCATTTCTTCAAGCTTCAATCAAAATCTCGGCATGATAGCAATACTTTCTCTATATATTATAAATATAGGTAAGAGAAAGTAAAATTCATCAAGTCAAATTTTGTAAAATCATATATATTATATTACAAATATAGGTAAGAGAAAGTAAAATTCATTAAGTCAAATTTTGTAAAATCATATATATTTCATTGTATATTACAAATATAGGTAAGAGAAAGTAAAATTCATTAAGTCAAATTTTGTAAAATCATTAGAAATGAGTTAGAGAAGATTTCTATTCACGGGAGTCGTACTATGTCGCCAAGAATACGTTTTTAATTTGTATTTAAATAATGTTAAGAAAGAAAAAGGTAATACAATAGATATCACATTTGCTTGAGAGCAACTCGCAAAAATGTTCTCTAAAAAAGTCGAACAATTTTTTAAACGAAATGCTTATGTAAACTGGAACGGAATTACCTAAATTTGTTTATTTTGGGGATTGACTAAAACGAGTTAAATTTTGCCCAAAATATCAGGTTTTATTTATTTATTTAAAAAGGATGTTGGCATAAGGTCACCAGCCAATTTTGTCACCGATATGAGACATCAGGCAAGATAAAATAAAAAATCTGGTGTGACTGGTCGCACAGCACATAACTTTATCTTACCTTTCGGCAAGAGAAAGTTGTGTACTGTGCTTGTCACACCAGATTTTTCGTGTCGAGATATATTTAGTTGCTCTTAGTACTTAAGTTCCAAATTTGACCACGCGGTTCATAGATGGCACTGAGCTACGAATGGTTCCACATCAGTAAAGTGTACTTCAAACGATTTCCACAAAAAATTTCACTGATATACTTTTTAAAGAGCATCTAAAAAATAGTTAATTTATGAATTTTAAACAAAATCATTGGAGCGAATTTTAAGAAAATCGAAAAAAACTTAAAAAGTACATCAGTAAAGTACTAGTACTTTTTGGCCGATTTTGTTCAAAAGCTTATTTTCAAGCCTGAGGTCGGGTGCTAAACCTAAATATAAAATTTCAACCTCGTAGCTCTTTTAGTTCCTGAGATATTTTGTTCACAGACAGACCATATCGCGAAAACCACTTTTTGGATTCAGAGGTCTTTAAATCGTGAAGATCTATCTAAATTTCGACATCGAATCTTTGACATGAATCGAATACTTTCTCTATTTCATATATAGAGCAAGAGAAAGTAAAATGTCTTATTTAGGGTTTCGAAAAGTAAAAAACTCGACTCCATCGGACGTAATTAGTTAGATAGAAGGTGAATATTATTAAAATATTCCTAAAAAAACACATACTAAATATATATAAGGTAAATAACTAGCGTTTTTTTATTTTATTTTTTTAATAAAAGAAAAAGTAATTAAAATATACAATTCTGCTTTGTTAGACTTGGAGATGAACAAAAAAAACAAAGCTAAGGTAGATTTGAGAGGGCTTTTGTTATTTCACAGAGCATTTTAAGAGTTGCAAATATAAAGAACTTCTGACAATTGGGAATGTAATTAAAATTTCAAATAGACTCAAAACCTTTACATTGGATTAACGAGTATCATGTTTATTTTTGTTTCTGTTAATATTTATAGGGTTTCACGATGGCAATATATTTATAGAAACTTAAAGCTATTGATTTTGATATATATAAGCATATATACTTCAATTTATTTAATCGCATTTGAAAATCTTAAAAAAGCGTCTTATCCGAAAAGATTATAAGATATGATTGTTTTGTTTTAGATTATTTAAATATAAACATGACTAGACATTCTGCAAGAAAAAAAATTCTATATGGTAGCCTGTAATTAAAATTTTAATTAATCTTGAGAATAAAATAAATAAATAACTGGCCTCCACACATCCCTACAGCCAGCCGGTCCACCCACTGATGTGACGACATAGAGGCAAATGGGAAGGTGATATGATGGATTCTAGTGCAATAGAACAGCTCTAAGGCCTTAGTGTATTGCACGCGTCAGGGGTTAAAAATCGTCAAATAAATAAAAATAAAATAAATAAATTAAAAAATAAAATAATATACAATGATCCATATTCAGATATGCTTCAATGCACTGATGAATTTATTTATTGGAGATTCGAAAAAATCGATCTCGTTTGAAAATTTGTTTGATTCTAGTTGGCATCTTTTCAATGGATTGCATCTTGATAGTTTCGGGTATGCAAATAACTCCGAAGATCTCAATCCAGGTTTGGGAACCCTAAAATATATTTCTTCGGTCGAGACATGGTGCAGCTGATGAATAGTCTTGTAGATGAATTTTAAATCCTCGATGTTTCGCCTCCACTTAAGTGATTCAAGTTGGATTATGTTGCAGACGTTAATTGAGAATTTCTTTTTGAGTAGAGTTAAAAATTTGTTTTGTACATTCTCGATTAATATATATGTTGGTGGTTGTGAGATCGTAGTTCCATATGGGTGTAGCGTATTCAAGAACTGGTCTAACCAAGGATTTATATAATATCACCAATGTTTTTGGGTCTCTGAAGTTCGTACCAATCAAGGAGATCATTTCAAGGTAACGTCGGACCTTGCTTGCTATAACTTGGATATGTATAATAAAAACAATTGACAGTCAAAATGTATGCCCAAATCCACCACATTTATTTTCTTGAGACCATGTTACGATTCAAATAATATTGTTGAAAGCTGGTGTCAGTCTTTCTAGAGAAAGTGCAAACTATAGTTTTCCTGGGGTGAATATTCATTCCATTGTTCTCCGCCCACACTGAGACCGATATGGTTTCGTTCTTAATGGAATGAGAATTAATTGATCTTAGAGTGTCTAATTATTTTAGTTTTTAGTAGTGATTCACTTAACTGATTGGAAATTGAAACCCAACTTCAATTTTGAATCTATTACATCAAACGGGAAGCCATTTGTGAATGAGAAAAAGTATCCTTTTTGGAAATATATAAAAATTTATCATCTATTTTATATTGATAATATAATATTCAAATTGTAGCGAGCAGTCGATTTTAATTAGAACAATATCAATAAGTATACTAAGCAATAATTAATTTAAAAAAAACTATTTGTTAAAATTCAAAATATTGTACTAATTAAGTGGAATAAATATTTCCACCTCCCCATCATCAATGATCAACATAAATATTGAATGACATATTAATTGTATTTTTTTAATAAAAAAATAAATTTATCAGACTTTCAAGAGCACCGCCATGAATATAGACAATCAAAGAAACATTTGCATTAAGGACTTAAGAAACTTTGCTTCTCAATGTAAATGACTGGCGATTGCTTTTATTCAAAGTAGTTACTGATGAATGATTTTGTTATTCATGCCCTGAATAATAGATTATAATGTTGTTTTTTTTTATATTTGTATAAAAAAAAATCGATCATTTGTCAATAAGTCTATTTATAATAATAAATATTCTTATCAATTAATAGAAAAGAAATTTCGACTTACTTATACCAACTCGGGGTAAAAATGTCGTCTTTTCTCCATCTCTTCAAATTGTTTCTAGTGATTATTTCCCTTTGTAGTCTTTAAAATAGGCTCCTGAAAAAAAAAATAAATTAATTTAATATGATTCAATCGGAAATATAAATATTTTCATAGTAAACATTAAATACCAATCATCAAGAATGATCAAGATAGAATCAAAACGGAAATAACAATATCGTCTTATCAAATATTTGCATTTTAGAATCCTAAATTTATGTGAGAGAGATGCATTTTTGTTGACAAGTTCAAATCATTTTATAATTGTGACAGTTTTTGTTTTATAAAGAAAAAGACGGAAAGCGATCATAATTTTTAAACTAAAAATGCCTTTTTTCAATGAAGAATGGAAATGGCTGTGATGATAATTGAATAAGGACAGCTATGAGCTGGGCAGTCAGCAGAAATAAAAAACATTTATATTATTTCGTCGACGTTTCGAAAGCGCGTCGCTCCCATCTTCAGGACCTAGGGTCATCGATAATTTATTAATTTAATAAATATATAGTTACAATTATATTATATAACAATGCAGTTAAAAATGCTTGTTGAACAAAGGTTGGTTAATTTTATAATGTACACACAACAAATACTACCAATATGTATATTGTGCATAATACTTTAACAAATTTAACAGTTGTGTATGTATGAATATATATGACAACCTTTAGCTATATATTCCCATACAAAAACTGTTAAATTTGTTAAAGTATTATGCACAATATACATATTGGTAGTATTTGTTGTGTGTACATTATAAAATTAACCAACCTTTGTTCAGCAATTATTTCGTAAGCATTTTTAACTGCATTGTTATATAATATAATTGTAACTATATATGTACTAAATTAATAAATTATCGATGACCGTAGGTCCTGAAGATGGGAGCAACGCGCTCCCGAAACGTCGACGAAATAATATAAATGTTTTTTTATTTCTGCTGGCTGCCCTGCTCATAGCTGTCCTTATTCAAATGCCTTTTTTTCTAGTATTTATTTATAGTCGCAGGTGACATTTTGATTTTGTTTGATAAAATGTCAAAAACATTATTTAGGTCATCTTTGTTTATTAGTAATTAATGAATTATCGGGAGGTCAAGATCATTAAAGCATTTAATGAAATGTTTAAACAATCTTGAAAAGTCAATTTTGTCGACATATTGCAATAACAAAACATAAACACGATTAAATCAGAAAAAAAGCTTTAGCTAACAGCGATTAATAAAAAAAAAAGAAAAAAACTTCATTTTGAGAGGAAAATTGAGAAGAGAGAGATGAAGGAAATTAAACAACCCCGTCGTTCGTCAGTGAGGGAGAGGAGAAGAGAAATAAGTCTGGAATAAAGGGAATGAAAATGCCTTAGCTCGGTAAACTCGTGGTCGCCATTCACATAAGTTAAATATCACCAGTTGAAATTAAATCAGAATATTCTATCTAAATCAATAAATAATTAAATCATAGATTGGTAAAGACTTTGATTTTAATATATCTTGATTATTGATGTGTTGTCTCTAATGACCTAACGATCGAATCAAACATGAAGCCCCAGAAGGCATTGAACTCATGTGCGAGATTTATGAAGATCTGCGAATGGACGTGCGCATCAACCAAGATCTTTGCGACTTAAATTGGCTTTCAGTCGCTAATCATCGAAAATATTTTTCAAAGATCTTCTCTATAAAGCAGAAAAAACTGGAGAAATGATAGCCAGTCGCTTTCCATTTATTAGCAAATATTTCAGTATGCCTAACGCAAACCATCGTCAGTGCATCAAATTATACGATTGTGTCCTCCCCCCTTCTTGATACGTTTTAAATCATAAAGGACAACTGAGAAAAACCTTTGGATTCTATATCACAGTATATGGAAGGGATAGCATATGATGAGCAAGTCATTGAGGGAAAAATAATATCTATATATATATAGAATTCAAAAAATTTTTTAATTTTTTCTTGAACGCACACCCCTTAAGCCTAGCCGTCCACTGGACGCCGTTTTCGACCGAACGTTGCGTTCCCCCGGAAGGAAAAAAAGGATTTTAAAGGATATTATTATATAAAAAAACTAGTTTAAATACTAAGGGCTACATAGCCTATGCCCTAAACCAGCCCTGATAAAACAAAATCAAAAAAATTAAAAGTATAGTTATTTTTCTTAACTAATTAATTATTTTATAATATATAAGTTCAATTATTATATATATATATATAAGTGGGGTATCCCCTAATCGTATTGAAAGTTTCATGTGAAAATCTGTTTAGGACCATTTCCTTTAGTAAAGGAAAAGTCAACGTTATTCCCTACCTCTTAATAGAAATCCGAAAAAAACATTACATAAAAGTAAACAGGATTTTATTAAAAGGAAATGGTTTATTTTCACGTTGTAAATCAATCAGAGTGAAGTTCATTCGCGCTAGGAAAAATAAATAAACAAGATCTTTAGAAAAAAAGGACACCTGTTAAGGACGAAGAGTTTTCGCCTGGAAGAGAGATTTAATAAAAAAAAAAAAAAAATACAGTGACACTTAATAAAATGGTAAATCACCAATACAATAGAATAAAGAGAGGTATTGAAAATTTACTCGATTAGTCACAAGTGATTTTATATTTTATAGCGAAAAGGACATGAATATAGAAAAAACAAGCGAGATGATATCAATCAATAATTTTTTTTATTTATATTTGATTGGATCCTTTTTTTCCATTAATATCTAAAGAAATACATCAAGAAGCAAATCAATCTTTCAAGCCAGCATGATTTATGTTGGAAATTAAAGATTTGAAGTAGGCCTACGTGAAGGGCATATTAAGATATAGGGTTGTAGAAAGAATAAGAGTGATAGGGAAGAAGTGAGGTCACCAGCAATATAGTCCCTGGGAGTGACACACAGATGGCGCCAAAAATACCATGGCTCTTGTTTTTCGGTAGTTCCAACATTCAAAGATACGTGTACAAATTACATGACATTCGGTTCAGTCGTTGTAGATATGTTTCCGACAAGGAAATGCATCGATCAACGATTCGAATTACTTCCACACCCCCATATTCACCAGATCTGGCCGTATCTGTCTTTTATCTGTTCGCAGATCTCAAAAAGATGCTCCAGGAAAAGAGATTTCGCTCCGATTCTGAAGTTATAGCCTATTTTGAGGCCAAAGAAAAATCGTTCTATAAAGGCATCGAAAGTTTAGAAAAACGTTGGAAGGATGAATAAAGCCCGATTTTGTAAAAAAAAAAATGTGTTTTTACTCAACTTAATGATGACCTTGAATCTAAAATTTCTGTGTAGTTTCTTTCAGGTAAATATTCTGATATATGGCGGAATCTTTAGGAATTATTGGAAGAGTAAATCAAACCACCAATTCATAGCAGAGACAATTTATTGGTTGATGAGGATGCATCCTGTCGTTTCCCCTTCTTCAGAACCCTATCAGTCTGAAATTCAAGACAATTATTATTTATCAACATTTACAAATTTCTATTAAAGTATTTATATTATATATATTTCTGTTGTTGTATTAATGTATATAAATGTTGATAAATTGCCTTGTTTTTCAGACTGATACGGTTCTGATGAAGACCTACTTTTGGCAGAAACGACAGGAAGCATCCTCGTCAACCAATAAATTGTCTATGCAAAGAATTGGTGGTTTGATTTATTCTTCCGACAATTCCTAAAGATTCCGACGTACACCAGCACATATACCATCAGAGAAACTACACAGATATTTTCTTTTAGATTCATATTATAAACAGGCGTTACATCGTTTCTAAGATTATAAATCCTATAATATTGTTATAAATATTAATACAAAGAGTGCTTTAAAGGTAATTTATTGTTTTGAGATAATTAAAAAATTAAAGAGTTCAATTTTTCCATACATAGTCCTATTAATAATAATGCAGGAAAGTAAAATATGATAAATCTTCAATCTTTAATTTTTATAAAAAAATCAGATTAATCAATTATAAAAAACTATAAATCTTGTTCAAATATGTCAACAAAATTTTCGAGGACCCGAGAAGGAAATAATGTAATTTCATACGTCAGATTCCTTTTATAAATTCAGACCCGAGAATTAGAACCCCGTCTATTTCCCCCACTAAGCGCATTACATGTAATAATAATTGCCTCATTTGAGAAGAGCTATAAATTTTGGAGACCCGGATTCGAAGAAATTTTGAAGAGATGTCCACCCAACCATAAACGTGATGATAAATGAGTAGCTATTTGAAATGGCAACTTAACTCTAACTTTTAAATTATTTAGTGATTTTGTAGATAAAGTCAAATGGTAGATTGAGATTAAATGAGAAAAAAAGAAATTCCATCCAAGTTTAAAAAATTGAAACGCATGCTTCTACATGAGCAAATAAAATGAATAGTAGGTCTATATTAAAATTTTATTTAAATTTTAAAATAATAATAGTGAGGCGAAAGCTGTATAATTGACGTACATGAGAAGGATGGCAGCCAGGAATGAAATCAGACAAAAATTGAATCAATCTTTATCCAGTTTTTTTATTACAATTGCCGACGTTTTAGACGCAACTGACTGCCAATTATCCTGAGAAAGGACGAGACTTGCGTCCGAAACGTCGGCAATTGTAATAAAAAAAAAAAAAATTGGATAGAGATTGAATACATTTTTGTCTGATTTTATTCCTGGCTGCCATCGCCTCATATTTATTACTTTCTCTTACCTATATGTAAATGGTAATATACATATATATATATATAAGAGAAAGTATTGGATTCATGTCAAAAATTCGATGTCGAGATTTTGATGGATGATCCCCTGAATCCAAAAAAGTGGTTTTCGCAACATGGTCTGTCTGTGTGTGTGGGGGGGGGGTGTGGGGGGGGTGTGTGTAAACAAAATATCTCAAGAACGAAAAGAGCTAGGAGGTTGAAATTTTATTTTTAAGTTAGATAACGCACCTGGAACGTGACACGAAGCTTTTGAACAAAATCGACCCAAAAGTACTAGTACTTTACTGATGTACTTTTTCAGTTTTTTTTTTTCTCAAAAATTCATTCGCTCTAACGATTTTGATTAAAATTCAAAAATCAATTATTTTTTAGATGTTCTTTAAAAGTTATATTCTCATATTGTCCTCGAAATTGTTTGAAGCACACTTTACTCTTGTACTTCATAGGAAAGAAAGGTGAAATGGTTGCCATGGTAACAAAATATAAATATTTTCCCATGTTTATAAATTTTATATCGTGTATTTCAATATATCGGCGGAAACTAAATATATGTCGACACAAAGATCTGATGTAATAAGCATAACAAAACTTTCTCTAGAAGAAAGAGAAAGTAGAGTGCTGTGCGACCAGTCACACTGGGTTTTTTTAAAATATTAGCTGAGATTTAGTAGCTCAAGTGTGTTTGGGGGTTTTTAAGCACACAAAAACAGTTTTAAAAAAGAAAAAGTAAAAAAAAAATTCCATTAAAAGAGAAGATTCTGATAGAAACTTTGAAAAAAAAAGTGAATTTTTTTTTTTAGACAAGTAATTTAATTTCTCTTTTTTATATCTAAAAAGAAATTAAATATTTTTTTTATTTGAACCATCATATACACCTGTTTCTAGATTACTTATCTTTTGTCGTTTCAGCCAAAAGGAAGGCGGAGGTAAACAAATTTTTTTCAAGTAAAAATAAATATTTTTTTATGATTGTTTTATATTTTACTAGTCGCAAAGCCCGCCTTCCGCTTAGCCAGGGGGTTGCGCCCCCTGGGCCCCCTTGCTTGCCTCCGGCTGGCAAGTTTATTGCCAATTTGGGATATTTCTTGTTGCAAGAAGGGCTAAAATGTTAAGGAATGACCTTGAATTCAAGCGAGGTTACCTAAAGGGTCTATTTATTACTGTTTAAAGGGTCAGTCATATGCGTGCTCTCTTCTTTTTCAACTGCTGCGCAACCCTCCTCCTGCTCCATGTCATATACTTGGAAAGCTGACTCACAGAGCAACTGCCTGTCTCTCTAATTTCCGAGCCAACTTGTCGATTTTGTGTTCCCATATTGAAGAAATTTGATTATAATTAATTTTCCAAAATATTTAAAGGATTCAAATTATTACTACGTTACTCTCTGATCCATGTACTATATGTGTACTTAATTTCAAATAAATTGATTGAAAATTGTGAATTTCTATAGAACATATACATACATACGCTTTTGCCATTTTATTTTTATATATATACCATAGATAAGAAGTCACATACCTCTCGTAAAATAAAATTATAAAAATAAATTACAATTTGAATTTTTAAATAGTAGTAATATTAAATCTATTTTAAGAGGAAGTTTACTCGCAGTCCTTGTGATGGGTAAGGAAAGATTTAATTAAAACAAAATGTTTGAATGTTATTTGTTTTAATTAAATCTTACCTTATCCATCATAAGGTACTGTGAGTAAACTTCT
>JAKCPI010029803.1:0-18546 GCA_023213315.1 Euborellia annulipes | reverse complement strand
AAAAAATTTAATAATGAATGTTAGGGAGATTGAAAATTTTTTTGATTTAGAAAACAAAATTAAAATCTGGAAATTTTAATTTTTCAAAAACTCGATGTCGAGATTTTGATGAATCTTCACGTTTTACGGTCCCCTGAATCCAAAAAAGTGGTTTTCGCGACATGGTCTGTCTATGTGTCTGTGAACAAAATTTCTCAGGAACTAAAAGAGCTAAGAGATTGAAATTTTATAATTAAGTTAGGCCCCTTACAAGGGGTGAAAATAAGCTTTTGAACAAAATTGGCCAAAAAGTACTAGTACTTTACTGATGTACTATTTCAGTTTTTTTTCGATTTTCTCAAAATTCGCTCCAAGAATTTTGTTTAAAATTCATAAATTAACTATTTTTTAGATGCTCTTTAAAAAGTATATCAGTAAAATTTTTCGTGGAAATCGTTTCAAGTACACTTTATTGAAAGGTAAGAGAAAGTTGTGTGCTGTGCGACCATTCACACCAGATTTTTTTAATTAAATAAAAATAACAAGTTATGGAAAAATCAGTCAGTAGCCATAGGATTATTATTATGTAATAAATCAATGTTGAAAACATAATAAATTCATCTTACATGAAATGAATTAAAGAATTTCGTTTCAACAAAAATCTTCAAAATGCAATCAAAAAACAGGTAAGAAGAATGGAGAAAATATTTATCAGGCCCTCTATGCTGACGTTTCGGTCTTAGTCAAGACCATCTTCGGAGCTATGGCATCACAGAGTATATTTTTTTGTGAAAATTTACAATGTTTAGATGGTATAAATTCGAGAATTTATAAATACCTTGCGGGCTGTCAATATAGGCATACAATCAAATACTCAATCAAATATGTAGAACATAGAAATTAGCTTATAGATAATTAGTAATATTGATAAGTTTAATGATTAATTTTATTAATTATTTATAAGCTATTAATAAGTTTAGTAATTAATATTATTAATTATTCTATAATCTAATTTCTATGTTCATTAAATATGTATATGATTGAATATTTAATTGTAGGCTTATGCCTATATTGACAGCCCGCAAGGTACAGTATTTATAATCTCTCCAATTAATACCATGTCATTAAATTGTAAATTTTCACACAAAAATATACTCTGTGCTATTATAACTCTGAGGATTGTCTTAACGAAGACCGAAACCTCAGTAGAGAGGCCCTTATAAATTAAATATTATCTAGCTTCTTTACACATTAACGATTATCCAGCTATTAAATCCACATCTTGTAACATCTAATAAATTATTTAAATGAAGTCAAGACGAATCAGACAAATCAATTGAATTATTTATTAATATTCTTTTAACCATGTTCTAATTATTTTCTGACATTTTTTTAAATTTTGATTGAAGAATTCAAATATATTGTATATATATAAAGTGCAACTATTTCCTTTGATGGAATACAATAATATCAAATCTAGATAGAGCCACCGACCAGACGGGCCATAAATCACTGACAATAAAATTCGATTGGCTCCGAGTCCCAAAGTCCCATAGCCCATAGGAAGCTGATAACATCGGATACAATGTTGTTTACTTTATAATAGTATTTGTGTTAGTAGTAGTGGACAGGTACTATCTCTCTCTCTCTCTCTCTCTCTCTCTTTTGAGAGATATCAATGCCCTCGCATCAACAACATAGTCTACTTTTTTTAGACACGTCATCGATTAAAATTTTAATTGATATATAATTATTAGAAAACTTTAAATAGCGCATTAAAATGAGTCAAAGAATATACATTTTTTTTTTATTTTACTAAAACCTTATTAGTAAATGCACATATGCTTCGATTCTTTTTTTTAAGGTTAATTAAAGTACCAAAATAATTCCATAGCTGGCCGGTCACGAAGTATATTGATTTTTTTGTTTGTGAATTTTTAAAGTAACTTTGATCATATCTGTCTGTCTCTCTTGTCAAACGCTTGACTTGTTTAATATAAAATCATTCCAAATCAATTTTTTTTTTTTCAAGTTACAAGGTTGTCAAATTTTTTTTTACATTTAGCGCTAATTCTTAGAACACGGGAATCAGTGAAAAAAATAATATCCGTTTTAGCTTAAAGGAATTTTTTTTTATGTAGTGTAAAAAAATTTTTTTTTTTTTGAAAAGTGACTTCAAATCTGATTACACTAGTCGACAAAAATGTTCTTTCACAAGAATAAAGATATGAAATTCTAGAAGTATTTTTCATACTGAATTCCAATATCATTTTAGTTTTGCCCCATCAGGCACAGTTTTAGAGATATAGAGAAAAATAGATTTTGATAGAAAATGTGCTCTAAAACGGCTTTTATTTAGAATGTTCAAATTCTTTTTAACGCCGCACCCCGTCAAATTATGCAGATAGTTAGAATACATATAAATTTTAAGTTTCATTCCAATCGGAGGTCATTTAGACGTGCCGCAACGGCTTAAAGTTTAGAAAAATCGAAATTTTTAAGATTCTTTTTGCTTTGATCACCCCTAATACAATTTTAGATATCCCTGAATGCAAAAAGCATATATTTACGATATTCTATAGTTCTTTGGCTTTCTAAAAATCATTCATTCGTAAAAATCTGTTAATTATTAACGAAATTATGAACATAAATATCAGCAAAGAAAAAACACAAGTACACTCACTGGTCGAAAAAAATGAACTTCTTTTTCTTTTACAAGTATAAAGGAAGATATGAGATTCTAGAAATATTTTTTTTTTTTAATAATATTTAATAAAGTTAGGGCCCGTGACTCGATGCTCAGAGAGGATACATTAGCTTCTCGTGGATAGGGTTCGCTTTTTAATTCAATTGAAGTCCATTTTTTTCGACCAGTGAGTGTACTTGTGTTTTTTTCTTTGCTCACGTTTTTGTTCATAATTTCGTTAATAATTAACAGATTTTTACGAATGAATGATTTTTAGAAAGCCAAAAAACTATAGAATATCGTAAATATATGTTTTTTGCATTCAGGGATATCTAAAATTGTATTAGGGGTGAACAAAGCAAAAAAATCTTGTTGTATATTAACAATGTATATATTAACTTATATATATAGGTAAGAGAAAGTAAAAATTCAAATCCTAATTGAGATTAGTTCTATAATACAAAAAGATGCGGTAACTCACCCCAGTAAAATTCTAAGTGGACTAATCATATCTTACTTTTCTAGCTAATGAAAAAAATCCCTACAAAATTCTGCAAGGGATTCGATGGGTTCCTAAGTTACCCAGTGTTATTATTATCTGTTAATGAGAGTTTAGAAATCTTCAAAAATTAATTCCGCCCCAGTAATAAGAAATTTTAGAATGACATTAAAATGTTTCTACCCCACTATCCTATTTGCTAAATATTGAATATAAATTTTAACTCAAACGGAATGCACTTATTTTTTAGTAAAAGTATTAAAAAACATTAATATCTTTGTGCATTATAGGGGA
Organism: Euborellia annulipes; assembly: GCA_023213315.1. Lineage (NCBI taxonomy): Eukaryota > Metazoa > Arthropoda > Insecta > Dermaptera > Anisolabididae > Euborellia > Euborellia annulipes. The sequence goes on along the minus strand of JAKCPI010029803.1, from coordinate 15,088 downwards.
TGGGGCATTAACCCCCCTGGTTAATGCCTTCATACCTCCCCCCTCCTTAAGGTAATGCGAGCCTTCGCCGCGAAATTACTCTCAAAATAATTTGAATACATTTATAAATAATTATTTTAATTTTTATTTTATTTTGAAATTATTTTATTTTAATTTTCAACCCTTAATCCACCCCTGTGTAAAAGTATATTAAGAAAATTTGATTAACAAAAATATAGGCCATATAGAATTTGGATACCAAATGGCTTAAATAAGAATGCCTGGACCCCCAATATGTATATTATTAATTAATAACGGTTATCGTCAAAGTCTTAAATGGCCTGAGTTGCCGAAAAGACTGAGTGAATGTGTGTGTGATTAAAAGTGTGAATGAGAAAAAAAGTGTGAGTGTTTAAAAAAAAAAAAGATAAAAAATAAAAAACTAATTTTGTTTTCAATGACACCTACACTCCCCCTCCCCCTTTCAACAGCTTATATTCTCCCTCTACCCTTCGTGAAATACAAAATATTTAATTTCATTTTCAAAAGAATCGTTTTTCGCAGTCAAATTATTTGTTTCTATCATTTTTTTTTTTTCAATGATAAAATGCATAATAATTACCTTTAATACGATGCTCAAGAGGGTGTGCTGGTTGACGGTGAGGTCAGGGTGGGTTACACTATATTAATTATTCACTTTGATTCACTTTAAACACAATAAAAAAGATTGCAGATCGACGCCTGCACCTCGGCCACGCGCTCGACTCGACTGAACGAGAGATTCGTCTCTCTCTTTGTTTTGGAATAAAATAGATGAAAATAACAATTCCCTTTTTATTAAAAGTAAAAAAATACCTTTTGCTCTAATCTAACTATATTTAGAGCTGGAAAAGAATGTCAACAAGTGATTTGGAATATTCCAAGGCCTTTCTTAAGTAATCAACCCTTCATCCCCCCAATCACAATAATAATCAACGCTGTTTTTTTTTTGGAATGTTTTCTATTTATTTGGCTTCAATTGAGCTAAAATAAATTTAAAAAAATTTTTTTTTCCATCATTATAATTTAAAGTGTAGTATTTAAAACTTAGCAAATCTGATTTTTCTTATTTAATTTCTCAAATTATAATTCAATCATTTTTCTATAAAATTTTATAACACAATGAATTCTTAATTTAATCATTTCCATGTATGACATTAATTAATTATTCTTTTTTTTTTTTTATTTTTTTTCAATTTTTCAACCCTTAATCCAATCTTTTTTTCTTTTTTTTAACACTCACACTTTTTTCTCATTAACACTCACACACACATTCACACTGTCTTTTCAACAACTCAGGCCATATAAGACTATGACGATATCTGTTATTAATTAATATATCTATTAGGGGTCCAGGCATTCTTATTTAAGCCATTTGGTATTCAAATGGCTTAAATAAAATCAACGGACTGCCTGGGGTCCGAACCCGCGACTTTTGGTATAGCACGCAAACCCCTACACCAAGCCCCGAGGGCACTAAAAATATAAACTTATATAAAAATATTTTTATTTATTTATTCATATTTAATTAAGGAAAACCTCCGTCCTAGAATCTTCTAAATTTTATTATTTTATTTATTAAACTAGCAATCATTTGGAAAATTGATCTTGGTGGCCAATATTCGCGCCTCCCCTTAGACTAGTCCGCGCCTCCCTAGGGAGGCGCACCTCACAGTTTGGAAAACGCTGGTGTAAAGAATCCCACTTCGGATGGGATCAAAAAATACTAAAATCAATATTTAAATAATTTAATTATCAGGTAACTCGGGGGAAGACGCAAGTTTGTCGATAGTACTGTTATGCGTCGTTATATGGAAATACTGAGCTACTTGTTTAATAATAAATTATTAATGAAAAATACTAAAAAGTAAAATAATAATACGAATTCACATTTTATTAATATATACAGAAAATGCCTCGAAATGACAAAATAAAAACTGGTGGCACCTTCCCCGTACATATGGGGAAGATGCCACAATTGAATGACTTTCTTTAATATTAAATTTCTTAATTATTTTCATACTTAGAAGAGAATTAACTTGTCTAAATAACCAATCAACTATTGGACAATAAAGGGTTTTTTTTTCATGAACTTATTATTTCTATTTTCAATGTACTAATCGAAAAATACTTAAGGGGTTCAGGAGCGACGTCTAAACGTACTTTAAAAAAAAAACTAGACTATTATAAGGAATTTTTCAATGCGGTTTATTTTTAAATGAATTAAATTCATAAGAGATTATTGAGACATAATTTTTTTAATGACTTATTAAAAAATTATCGTAATTAATTTTTTTGTTATCAAGCAAATACAAAAAAACAATCTGTCCCAATAATCTTTAATTTTTTTTAAATTTAAAAATTAATTTATTGTTATTATTAATCACATATTAATTAAGAAATTTTTAAAATAAGCTTAGATGATTTATTTAAAAAAAACTGTCAAATTAGTTCAGCATTCTTGCAATAGATGGCAAGCTAGTCTAACAGCCTATCTCCTAATAGCGTATTTCTGCCTTATATTTATATATTTTTATGCTTTATAAAAGATACATAATATATAATAACATTTATAAAGTATTTATTGTTAAAAGATCAATGAAAATCAACCAAATGCATTAAATATTATTAGCTACAATTCTGACATCTCTTGGCAATTTTTTGAATTACTTGATTTTTGGGCATACTTGTTATGACACACTAGGGCTTCTTAGCGGGAAAAACATGAGTAACACCTTCACTCCCGAGCACCCTTAAGTGTGGCGTCCTCCCCCGATTTACCTTATGTATATTTTTTTCTTTTTTTTCACTTTTTAACGTTGAATATCAATTTTATTCACAATATTTTCAATAAATCCACAAAAGGGATTCTTGCTTACCTCCCTGGACATCCTAGAAGCCATTGAAAACGGATAGTTATTAAAAAATTTCCCTGAATGGAAAAAAGGAATATTCTATCTATAAATTGAAAATCCTTAGGGATTTTCAAGTGTGATATCTCTCGTCGGTTCTTTTCTCTCTCTCTCTCTTCGGCTAGCTCTAAATTCACTCGTAAAATCCAATAAGGTACCATCATTTATGTTGAGACATCCCTTGGAAAAGTTTTTCCCCTTTGAGTATATATTAAGAGATGTCCAAGTGTTCTCGGTTGGATTTTTTTTTATGGACAGAGATAAAATGTTTATTTATAAAATGATTTAAAGAAGCCAAGAATGTCACTCACTTTAAAATAAAAAAAAATATTTTTTATCCATTTACTTTAGTACAAGAAATGACTTAAATAATTTAGCCCTGTTGGTTTACTAAGGACTCCGAGAGAGAAGAGAGTCTTCTCTTTTTCTCTCCCTGGAGGTATTTGATAAATGGCCATTTTAACCCAAGGGATTTATAACAACCTTTTTTCATGTTTACAATGTTGTTCTTTTTTTTTTCATTAAAAAATAAAGTTTCTGATTTTTTTTTTATAATTTTATTGAATAAATTATTTATTTTTTCCTCTTTATATTTAAAAAAAGACGCTCTTAAATAAGAGAATTTTATTTTTTATTTATTTTTGAAAGGTTAAATCCTTAGAGAGAGAAAATTCTATTTATCTTAACATTAATTTTTCACTTGGTCCCAATAAGGTAGACTATATGATGAAATCAGGAGCGTATATCGAATTTTTTCGGGGGGGGGGGGGGTTCGAACTCATTTTTAAATTTCCCTCTCCCTCCATACACAAAAATATTTTTAAAATATCGGATACACTTGAGCTCCGAAGGGCCCGAGCCCTCTCTAAGACAAAAGTTTTATTTAAAAAATGCTTATGTAAGCTTACTAATGTATTTTATTTTTTTTTTCTATCACTTGTATTTATGCGGCGCACTTTTGTCAAACAAAAATATAGATATTGGCGATATATCCGTATAATGTATTAATATAGACCTATAGATTTGAAAAATTTCGGCGGGGGGCGGGCCCCATCCCCCCCCCTCTTATATACGCCCCTGTATGAAATAGATAGGATTAGCTAGCTAGAAAATTAAAATAGGATTTGGCGATTGATTTGGTGTTCGAATAAAAAAACACTTCAGGTAATAAACGAGCAGCACAGAGTCTAAATGGCCTTAGAGTTCAAAGAAGGCCTTAATTTAAAAATAAATAAATATTTTTTTTTTTTCTTGACCAACTTTTTGTAACGGAAAACGAATTGAGTAAATAAAAAAAAATCATTTTGTCGTAGAACAAACTTTACTTGCTAATCACATTAGAACATCATGCAATCACGGATAAGGCAGATGGAAGACTTTATAAATAAATAAATTATGTACTATTATTTATGAAAATCATTCCTAAAGGAGTTTAGATCCAAACAGTAATAAAAAGGAACATTTTTAGTACACGTGTTATTCAAAGAGAGAAGACCAACTGAAATAAAGGAACGCCTAAAAGTCAGGCAACCAGAGCGCCACATGATTCATGTGGGAAGAGAGATCTTAGGATCCGAATCAAAGCGTTAATTTTTATTAGCCCTCCTAGACGGAGAAATTAGGGAAGGGGGGGGATACATTCACCCCCTGGTATTGTGCATGACCAAAGCTTTATGTTCAAAGTTCTTTTAAGGGGCGAGTCTCGAAAAACCATTCAGAAGCTGGTTACTCTAGGCGGCAAGAGATGGCGTTAGTTCTGCCAATAGGGAAACAAGCGTTTTATTCTATTTGAAAGGTTTCAGCAAATTAATTAAAGCCAAAAACATTAATTATTTTTTAACACAATGATTACTAATTTAATTATCTATAAGATATAGAGCGGATTTCTTAAAAATATCTTTTATTTAATGTGATTAATCTAAAAAAAAATCTTTTTTTTTCGAAAATCCAAAAAAGGTCTTCTACAAGTTGTAAATATTTTAAATAGCTTTAATTTTAAAAAAATTTGAGGTCGATAGCTTCAAAATTGTGGCCGCAATCTCCCAAAATTAGCACCCCGAGACGCGCACCTTAAATACTCAAGTTTGTTGTTAAAATTGTTAAATATTTATGACTTAAAATAAAAGCGTGGGGGCCTTCGTCTAAGAATAGGCCTTAAGCGTCCCACGCTTTTCTCATTCACACTCACACACTCAGTCTTTTCGCCATCTTAGGCCATATAAGACTTTTTACGATACTCATTATTTGTAAATATGTCCATTGGAGGTTCAGGTATCCAAATGGCTTAAATAAAATCATCGGACTGTCTGAGATTCGAACCCGCGACCCTTGGTATACAAGGCAGACACGCTACCAACTACACCAAGCCCGAGGGCGCCCCACACTTTCAATATCATTAATTTTAGAACAAAATCCTCTCGTCCTCATTTTGCCTTTTTCCTACCAGTTGGACCGAAAAATATATATATATATTTTGCCATATCCGTTCATTCTTCCGCATTTAGTAAATATTTTTTCGTTTTTCAGGATCCCCTGTTTCATAATTATCGCTTTTTAGCCTTGTAAATTTTTCTTTGTGCAAAGCCAAAACTGTATATAATAATTTATTCACTACGTTAAGCAATTACATCTCAACAAATTACTTCCTGTCTGCGAGAATCCTTATCAACATTTTAATTATAGTATTATAAATAAATTCGTTAAGAAAATAAGAGCAGAGCGAAAATTTCTATTTAAGAGAAGAATAGTTGTTACTAGGCCCTAAGAAAATTAGAGTTTCTAAAATCTTTTAGCGAATTTAGGGAAATAATTTTGAGCTTGGATAAATAATAATTTTTGCTATTTTGCTATACTAACCAAAGATTAAATAAAACGTAGAGGAAATAAAATGCATTCTTTTGTTTCCAGGTGGACCAGGAGGGCGAGAGCAGTGGCAGCGGGGGCGGCTACAGTGGCGAACCTCTTCCGCCATTCCCGCCCCCGCCTCCAGGGCCTGACGGTGAGTAGCCTTATTTATACTTTGTAAAATAACGATTTTTTTAAAATAATTCCTGGTGATTAATTTAATAAAGGGTAATGAATTTCCGCAGGCAAAAATATACACCGGGAATTGGAGTGTGGCATTAGTGCACAATGCTCCGGGGGTTACTTTTGTTTAAATTTGGGGATTTTTAACGTTCCTAGTTCATTTGAGTGTTAATAGATTGAAATTTATTTTTAGAAATTTGGAAATTATAAAGCTTTTAGATACCTAAATAGGAAAAAATTTGTTCTGAGCCAACCTCAAAATGGTTGCTGATTTTTTACTTTTTTTTTAGTTTCTTCTCGCATTCTTAAAAAAAAATTATTTGGTAGATTGAACCTGATTTCTAGTTCAAATAATTGATAATGCTCTATTTTATAAAAAATGATTCTACAAAAAATATGAAGCATTTGTGAGAAAGGAGCGAATAAATAAATAAATGATACGATGATACGAAATTAATTATTAAGAATTTTCAAAAAAAAAAAAAAATTTCCAAAGTAGCAATTGCAAGAATACTGAGGGCTTTATTGTAACAAATGATATTCAATGAATTTATCGTGTCATTTATTATTTTGTAACTAATTTTAAGCAATCATAATTTTTTTTTTAATTTGTAAAATCTAAAATGAAATTTTCACTTGAACTTGAGGTAAAAAAAGTAAATAAAATTTCCATAAATACGATAATAGACCAAAAGAGAATAGAAATAATTATTATTGTATTCGGATACAAAAATATTTTTGGCGTTTGGAGAATTTTCTAATCCAATCCTTAAAATTGAATTTAATATTCTATGACCAGTGAATTATCAAAGGCAAAAAGAAGTGCAAAAAAATAAAATAAAACCGAATTTTCAGACTATATTTACTCAGCAATGTTTCTTGGGATCATCTTCAGAATTATTATTCAATCAGAAAAAGTTAACAAGGCACACACCAATTTTTTCACTCGCCTCAAACAACTTTTTCTGATTGAATAATCCTGAAAATGATCCCAAGAAAAGACGAAATATTGCTGATGTTCGAATAATTATAATTGGCCTGAAAATCTTTTCATTTACCTTATAATAAAAAAAAAAAAACGTATCGTTTAATTTGATCATATCATTATAAAATTTTTTGTAAAAAAAAAAAAATATTTTAATGTTTCTCTTTTAAAAACGAGAAAAAAAAACAGGATAAGTAGACAGGAAAAAGATGAGACGGTATTTCATTGTTTATTGATTTCTCATCATGTTGACGTTTCGATCTCGGCCGGGGTCATCCTCAGAACTATTGTGCACACAACAAGAGGCGAAGAAATTAATTTTGGAAAAACATTTTATCATAAGATTAAATTTATAATTGATAATGTTTTTTTCCAAAATTAAATTCTTCGCTTCTTGTGTGCACAATAGTTCTGAGGACGATCTCGGGCGAAATCGAAACGTCAACATGATGAGAAATCAATAAACAACGAAATAATCTTACAACTAGAGGTGTTCGATTATGGAAAAAATAATCTATTATCGATTATGGAAAAATAATCGATTATCGATTATGGGAAAAATAATCGATTATCGATTATGAAAAAATAATCGATTATCGATTATGAAAAAAATAATCGAATATACCTTTTTTTAAACGAAAATTTTTTTGTAAAATTTCCATTTTCTCCCACTCGTGAAAATCATTTGATTTTTTTTGCCATTAGTCCCATCCCATCTTTTCAAAGGCATGTTTCCCGAATGAAAAATAATCGAAATCATCGATTAATCGATTTTTTTTTAATTTTCTGATTGCATAATAATCCTGATTAATTTTTAAGGAAATAATCGATTAATCGATTATTTTGCGCATCCCTAGTTACAACTAGCTGCGGTCACTTCTTTTTCCTGTCTACTTAGCCTGATTGAAAAAAAAATATTTTTTTTTTTTAGAAGTCTTATCTCTAAAATGGAAAATGAGAGGGAAGATGAAAGAAATTCAGACAATAAACATTTCAGAATATGTATAAATTATAGAACCAGCGAGTTGAAATAGGAGAAACAAAAATTGTAATTATTATTATTGTACAATTATATATTTCTTTTTTTTAAATCATATTCAAGAGGCAAACGTCATCTTTATCTTTACAATCTGTTATAAATTTTAATCTAATTCTCCAGACGCCAAATTGTATCCACCCCCCACCCTCGTCCCTCGCCCCTCCCCCTCTCTCCTTTTCCACACCTGTTCGGATTGATTGTACCCAAAAAGTCCAAATGATATTTATTAGGGTTGTGGGTCTGATCCGCAGATATCCCGATGCTCCGAGGGCCAAAGGGCGATAAAGGGGACATGGGGCCCCAGGTAAGAATCGGAAGCCTCCGGCCTCTCCTATCTTAATTGAATCTCTCTTAGAGAATTAACATCGCTGCTCATTATCTCTTCATTTCTCGTTTACTAATCAAAAAAAACTAAGCTCTCTGCTTCCGCTGCTGCCGCTGCCGCTGCTGCTTTTTCTTTTTTTAAACAACCATGAGGAAAAAAAATATATATTTAAATTCCTAAATTTTAATCTACTAATATTATTATACACACACATACTATAAAAAAATCTATGAATTTTAATTCTTCATTTCATAAAACAAATTTATATTTCTCATCAAGAGTGTGGTAAAATTTTTAATGAGTTTAGAGCTGGCTTTTCATCTCGAAATAATATAATTGTTGAATTAATAATTTCTTCAAAATTTAAATAAGAGAGGAAAATTCATTAAGAGATCGTGGTAGAATTTCGAGGAAAAAAAATACGTAAATATATGAATCTCTTCCATCAATATTATTATTTTAATTATGGCCTTGGAGGCCATTTAGAACAGTACTTATCTATTTCATTGATTGGAAAAGAAAAATTAAAAATTTCAGTTAAGAAAAAAAAAAAAAAATTTGGAGCTGGAGAACAAAAGAATATTGTTGTTATTTCTTTTTATTGTGATGCCTTATAAACGTTTCGGTTCTGGTCAGGATTCGAATACAATTTGATTGTCAATCACTAAAATTTAAAGATTGGGAAAGTCTGGTGTAGATAGTTAAATAATAACGCTTGTATTGAAAGTACCACTGTACCCAAAAAGTAAGGTGACTTGTTATAAAATGAAAAATCTCTATTTAATCTTCTAAATCAATTTCATCCCCTTCAAAGGAATCCCCCTCCTTATGCCAACCTTTTTATTAGTTTACATATAGAGAAAGGTGGAAATGGAGGTTGGCATAAGTGTATTTTATTGGAGGGAGATTCCTTTGAAGGGGATGAAATTGATTTTGAAGATTAAATACAGATTTTTCATTTTATAACAAGTCACCTTACTTTTTGGGTACAGTGGTACTTTCAATACAAGCGTTATTGTTTAACTATCTACACCAGACTTTACCAATCTTTAAATTTTAGTGATTGACAATCAAAGTGTATTCTAAATGTGACGATAATTCTGACCAGGACCGAAACATATAACCTAGAGAAAATGTTTTGTTGAATTAGAATATTTATAATGTTTCAACTAGTGTCCTACGGTAACCAGTTTAAATCCCCGAAGCATGCCAAAATGTCGTTTTCTGGTATAGCCTTCAAAGCGCGATGCGATTCACGTTTAATCTCTTCAATAGATGCTATTAAATTTTGTTTGCAGGAAAAAAAAGTAAAAACAGGCTGTCGAAAACGTTCAGAATGTTGCTGAAGGCTTTTAGTGAATTGACTATGTTTATAAATGGTACAAAGACTTCAAAGCGGGCAGAGAACGTGTTGATTACTTGGAATGCCCCGGATGACCATCAGCGTCAACTGATGTGCAACCGTGAAAATAAAGCAATGGAGCTCAAAAATCGTCAGCTTACAATTAGAGGCCTTGCTGAAACGGTTGGTGTTTCAAATGGATCCGTTCAAACAATTTTGAAGGATCATTTTTGGGCCTCGAAGAGTCAAGTCAGAAGGGCCGTCTCACTGGTAGGTTCTTCGCGAGTTTTTCGCTAAAATTTAAACTCATATCGTTCCGTAACCACCTTATTCACCTGACTTATCTCCGCGTGACTTGTGGTTATTTTCTAAATTAACAAGACCGCTCCGCGGACACCGCTTTGAATCTATTGAAGAGATTTGCTTCGTGCTTTGAAGGCTATACCAGAAAACGACTTTTTGGCATACTTCGGGGACTGGAAAAAAAATTGGCAGAGGGATTACTTTGAAGGAGATGAAATTGATATAGAAGATTATATTTTCTATAACAAAAGTCACCTTACTTTTTGGTATATTCCGGCCAAATTTATTTCCACTATAAAGCTGACGTTTCAGGAGTCTAAACCCCTCCCTTCATTTCATTCACTAATGACAAAACCAAGGAAGGGGTTAATTTATTAGCACTACAATAGTCCTGAAGAAGGGAGGCGTTTAGACTCCCGAAACGTCGGCCATATGGTGAAAATAAATTTGGTCGGAAAATACCTGCAATACAAAATTATTTTTTAATTTATCGACCAATTTAAAAAAACAAAAAGGTTATAGGGTTAGAAAGAAAAGAGTAAGAAGCAGAAAGGATGCACTCCTAAGTAAATCTTTTGTAAGCTTATATAAATTTATGAAGATTCTGAAATTTTGGAAGCAATTCAAAGACACATAAACCCTTCAGCTAGAAATGAAATCATTACCTTTTTGTTAGGGGTCAAATCTTTTTCCGAGGGTAATGGCAATCATGGGGGTTTTTATTAATAATCATATTACTTAAGACTTTTTGAATTTAGTATGCAAATTTCGCGAAATTTTTTTTTTATGATTCATAACCTTAAAAAAACTTTAGAAGATTCAACCGAGAATCAAATCAAGGATTTCTTTCCACTTAAACATAGGGGTTGTCAATAAACCCCATTCACAAAGAAAGTCCTTATAAGTGAGAGAGGATTCTTTTTTTATGAGACTTTAGTTTCAACAAAAAAAAAAACAAGATAAGCAGAGATGGCAATCGTTTCTAGAATAAAGTGCTATTGTACTTGAAAAGTACTCTTAAATTCAAGACTCGCGAATAATGTTTAATATGTGGATCGAATAAATAAATGCAAACAAAAAAGGAAGAAAAATTCATTAAAATAGGCAGCATAAAATACAGAATAAGATTATCGAGTTGTGTGTCTAGCAAAGAAAGCCCAGCGACATCCAGTCAAGATTTTTGGAGGCATTATGGTCACTTGATCTTCTAGCAAAAATACTAGAAATTGAATAAAGGCATTGTAATATTGCAATAATAATGGTGGAGATCTTGCAAGTAAAGGATTCATAGCAGAGCCTCATCCCTTTATAAAAAATATTTTAAATTATTAATATTAAAAAAAAAAACTAACGCATAACCTTAACATGTCTGCATGAATTAGTGTTTTGTATCGCTTACTTTTATAAATGCTTCAAAATTGTACAAATATTAATAGCTATGGGGACGATAAGGAGAATAAAAACCAGCTTCCGTTTTCTCTCTCACGACTTCAATTTATTTGCAAATATTTCGGCTCCTATACAGGGGCCATCCTCAGGGCATATCTGTGACTGTGCACTGAGGATGGCCCCTGTATAGGAGCCGAAATATTTGCAAATAAATTGAAGTCGTGAGAGAGAAAACGGAAGCTGGTTTTTATTCTCCTTATCGTCCTCAACTCAACATTCCCAGCTACAAACTACTAGCTATGTTATCTGATGTTTAGGGCTTTTACAGGGTGTACGTCAAAGACTAGCTGATTTTAATATTAAATCAGTGAGGGATGGACACTAGAGTGGACCTTATTTTAAAAAAGGAGGAATATTATCGACCTCCACCCCGAAATTGGTTTAGAATGCCAAACAAAAAATGAGCCCTGATTTTTCAGATTTTTCCAAGCAAAATAACCCGTGCCGGTAAGCAGTTGAAATTTAACACGGGTTTTAAACGAAAATAAAATAATAGACTTTCGAACTTTACTTTTAAAAATTTCTTTGTAAAATTGTGAAACTTGAGACTATAGGCCTACTTACGTTTTTGGAGTCACTGAACTCGAATTTATACAGGATAAACAGGAAGTTACTTCCGGAATTTGCTGTCAAAGCAGTCCTAGCTGTCAAAAATGTCATCAATTTAAACCAATATAACAATTTTTTTTAATATTGTTAAGTGTTGTGTTTTTGACAGCAAATTCGAACTCAGCGACTCCAAGAACGTCAGTATACTCTAAGCAAGTTTCATAATTTTAGAAAGAAATTTCTAAAAGTAACGACGAAAGTCTATTATTGTCGGAAAAGCCCATTTAAAACCAGTGTTAAATTTGGCTCGGGTTATTTTGCTTGGAGGTCGATAAAATTCCACCTTTTTTTTTAAATAAGGACCACCCTGTATATCAAAAAAAGTTGTACTGTGACGTTTGACACACCCTGTTTTCGTTGAATATTACAAGTCTAATTTATATCATTCTCAAATATTCTAAATTAATTTAAAATTAAAAGTCACCTATAAATAAATAATGATTTATTCATTAGACTCCAAATTATTTTTGTGAATTTTGCATTATTAATGCCTAGAAATAAATAAATAATTCAACAATTATATTTTAGATTCTAGAATAACTTTTAAACTCATTAAAATCCAAACAACAAATAGGATTTTTTGTTTTCTCGCAGCTCACTTTTGGTTTTAATTATCCACTGAGAGTGTCAGTAGTTTTTAGAAATATATTTAGATAAAAGAGATTTTAATTAAGTTGTCAAACTCATAACAACACCTTACATGCTCTATACATGTATATAATAGATGAATTTTCAAAAAAAAAAAATAATAATATTAATAAAGTTATTGAAATTTCAAATAGACAACATAAAAAAAACAATTTATTATAACATTGAATAACGAAGTAACTCTGATTATTATTGAGAATGTATTCTCTGATTATTGCGTATAAAAACTTCAATCGAGAACGAAAATGTGCACTACCCAATTTTATTAAGGTGTAATTTTCGAAGTGTAGAAATTTTTCTTAAAATTTTTGCTAATAAAAAAAAATTCGCTTCTCGTTCTGACAATTGAAATAAAATTCAAAATAATCACATATTTGTCCAATGACTGATCATATTTTATCTAAATGTTTGAAATAAATTTGAATCCGTTTTGCTGTAAAGTGAACTCAGCAACTCTGTAGACATGGGCGTACCCATCGAGGGGCAGGGGTGGCGGCTGCCCCCCCCCTAGAAACAACAACAAAAAAAATTAAATGTTTATAAAGTGATAAAACGAAACAAAATTGGTGGATGGCGACGGGGAATGATTTTTTTTGTTAGGACTCGAGGGTTTTTAGGCCTTTAATTCGAAGGCTTTACCCCTCTATATTAAAAATAGCTATGTCACAATCTGGACGACCATGATCTGCCCCCCCCCCGGACGACCATGATCTGACCATGCCCCCCCCCTAGATTTGATCCTGGGTACGCCCATGTCTGTAGGTCTAAATTGTAGCAGCTATTACGAGCAGAAAACTTATACAACAATATGCGAGTTAATTTGTAAAGAGAATAGATAAAATTTTTAAAATAGATGGATAATTATGGGCAATAAATAGAGTCAAAAATATTTTACGATGGTTACAGTGGTGAGTCTCATATATCAATGATTGATTGATATCGAATAGAATTTTAGTCAAGAGGGTTACGCACTGGTAGCTAAGAAATTTTCGAAAAATATTAGGTATATCCCATAAGATACTGCTCTAATAAATTAACTAATAGATTAATTTTAAACTGGTAACCGTTGGCTCTAGTTGAAACATTATGCTTTAATAGGAGAATTAAATTAAAGTATGATACACAAAGTTTTTTTGTTTCAAAGATTTATTTATTTAACATTAACACTTTATACGTATTTCGACGTATATACCCAGATAGCACAGTACGTCTTATGTACGTACATAAGACGCACAGTTCGTCTTATGTACATACATAAGCCGTACTGTGCTATCTGGGTAAGTATGTAATTCACTTCCGATGATGACACATATGGTGTCGAAATACATAAATAAATAATTGAAACAAAAAACCTTGTGTATCATATTTGAATTTAATTCTCCTATTAAAAAATAATGAATAGAAAAAATGTAATGTAAGGTTCATAATATTATCATCAAAGTGATAGGCAAATTGATAAGGGTGGGAAATCAAAATAGGGGAAGCGCATTTTCATTTCTTTTAAAATCATTTAAACAAATTTTCATTTAACTGATTTAAACTGCATCCAACAATACAATCATTGTTATTCAATGTTAATTTTCTCAGAATTGTAGTTTTTAAGTTATGATAAATTACAATACCAAAAAGGCTTTTAAGCTTTTATTAGCTTAATTTATTTCAGAACAGTGTTTCTTAAAATAATAAATATTTTATTGTGACAATGCATCACAATCAAGAGAGATTAAATTGCCTGCATTTCAGCAGCAGATAGATCTCTATCAAAAGTTGACAAGTTTAAAGGAGAAATTTGATAAACTGTGATTGTGATTGTGACTTAATAATGATGGAGCCAGAAGGAATATTAAGAGGATACTTGTGAAGTCAATTTTATTTTATTTAAATTAAATACCGATATTTAAACATTTACAAGTCCAATCGAGAGCCTTTGCAAATTAAAATCTCATCTCAAAAATTTCAAATATTTAATACAATTTTGATTCCAATACCGAATTTTTTTCGATAGAGATTAAAAGATAAGGAAAGCATCTCACAATTTACACATGCCTATAAATTTGATAAATAATTATAAAGTACTAATTTTGAAAACAATTTAAGGAATTTATCAATAATTATTAATATATAATCTCGAAAAACGCTTTCATAAATGGATGGTGATTAATAAATACCAACCACTCTTGTTATTAAATAATTAAATAATTTAAGAGGCTCGTGGCTAATCGGATAAGCTGCGGATTACGAATCTAGAGTTGCTATACAACTCAGGTTCAAATCCCACTTGCCGTGAAAATTCTCAAACATTGCCTGCCAATGTTTCCTCCATCTCTCTGTTATTGGAGTTAATCTCTGTTGAGAGATGGGAAAAAATTAAATTTAAAAAATAACAGGTATTTTTTTTTTTAAACTATAGTTAAATTAGTATTAATATATA
>JAKCPI010029802.1:0-29603 GCA_023213315.1 Euborellia annulipes | reverse complement strand
TAATATTCGAAGAATAAATAAAAGAGGGGAGCTGACAAAATTGACAGTTTTCAGAGGGCGAAAAGAAATGAATGAATGCACCCTAAAAAATATTTATATTTCTAAAGGTACGTTCTGTAAGTGCACTTAACATTTAATAAAACCAGAAGATAAATCATAAACAAGTCATTTTTTATTGAGGGTCTCTAAGGTAAACTCAAAGGGAAGCGAAAGAGCGAGACAGAGTGGATTTGAATTATTTGATATTCAAAAACTTGTTTAATAAAAGAAAAAAAAAAAAAAATCATTATTGGATTCAGTGAAGTGAATATTTTTAAATTCAAGGTTGACATTCTCTAATCTTTCATCTTTTGACCGATTATGTTTATAATAAATCTAGAAGTTGATGGGTTTTGTTCAAAAGTTTATCTAAATCTTTTAGTGTCAATAAAATCACTGACGGGATTACAGGATTAATTTAGAAAATGAATATAAATAACAAAGGTGTTGTCTATGAGGGGATAGTCCTTATTAATTTAGAAAATATACAATTTTTCGGATTTTAAAAATTAACATTTTTGTATTTTTTCTTTTTGTCTCTATTTATGACTTTACAATAGTCATAAATAGTGTATTCAAAAGTCATATGTATTATATTCTTCTATTTTTTGATGAAATATACTGGACCGTTATCAAGAGATATAAAAGATTTGATGTTAAAAGAGAAGAAGTTAATTTTTTTTTTTTTATAAATAATTTTCTATTTTCGATTGTTTAGTGCCAAATACCATTAAAATTGATTTCGAATTTGTTTGCTTCCTTGAAGGTCGATTATAGTAAAATTTTCAGACTCATTTCTTACGAAAGAAAGGGGAGGGGGAAAAAGGTCGAAAGTCATTTCGACAAGAAAAAAAAAATTCAGTTTCTAATATAATGTCTCCTGTAGGACTTTTTCGGTGGGTTGCCGTATTCTTATAACCCTAGGGGCCTAAAAAAGGTCGGGGGCAAAGGGGGAGGTGGAGAATAGAAGAGGGTGGGGGGGTGCAACTATCCAATAAATCGCTTTTCAAGAAAGCATCGTTGCCAAACGACCCCAGAGGGTTTGAATCTAGGACACAAACCAGCCAAAAAGCTTTAAGCAAATCGTCTTCTATTTATGCACCGATTACTTGATTATAAATAATAATAATAATAAAGTAGAAAATAAAACAAAACATATTGTTTGAAAGTTCCCCAATTTTGGGATGAAAAAAAAAAATTGAGATTACATAACTTCCTTCAAATGTCATAGTGTGTTAGTGAATCTACAAAATTCTAATTATCTGTATCTAAGTTACGTTTACAATTTTTATCCATTAACATGGCCTGAAGAAGACAAAAGCAGTGAGCCGAAATGTGTTTTTACTTTAAGTAAAAAATATATTTTATCTAACTTTAGTTATTCTTATATTTATGATCTATTACTAAACCCAGGTTCTCTCATAAACTCAAATTTGTAAAAAATAAAAACTTCAACTAAGGTGTTCTCAAAGTTTATATTTTTATAACGATTTAAAGAATAAAAACGTTATTTTAATTTTTTTTTTTTTTAGAACTTCAATAAAAAATTTTTATTTTTCAGGAAATTTAACCATGACGACTGGTTTGCGCAAAATTATCAGTTTCGGTCACTATTTGTGACCATCATCAGCCCTAAAAATTGAGATACATACTTTTAAAGAACTTAAGGCTTAACAAAATCAATCTGTTTCAAATTGCTTTCATTGACTCTTTTACCATAAATTAAATAGAATACATTTTTATTTTAAAAAAGAAAATACATTTTTTTATTTACATTTTTCATTTACACACATACTTTTTTCCTTATCCTTTGTGTATATTTGTAGGATAAGAAAAAAGTGTGTAGTCTATGTGTAAATGGAAAATGTAAATAAAATAAAAAATGAATTTTATTTTTTTAAATAAAAATGTATTCTATTTAATTTATGGTAAAAGAGTCAATTTAACAATTTGAATGATAATTTAAGATCATCATGATTTTGTTAAGTCTTATGTTATTTAAAAGTATATATCTTAATTTTTAGGCTTGATGATGTCACAAATAGTGACCGAAACTGAGAATATTGCACATACCAGTCGTCATGGTTAAATTTTCTGAAAAATAAAAAAATTTTATTTCAATTCATTCATTTCATTTGAATATAAGTACCTTATTAGAAGTAAACTTCAAAATTCATTTAGTAAGTTATTTGTAACTTACAGTATATTCTCAAAATTCAAAAACAACTTTATTGTTCTTATCCATTGATTCGCGATCAATACATGAGCTTTAAATGTTTTTTAAATTAAACAAAACAAAAAGGTTAATAATAATAAACTTAATCTATTTTATTCTATTCATCATCATTATTTCTCTTTATTCTCAATACATAAAATATTTATGAAGATCTAAGAATAAATAATTTCAAACTTTAAGTGTTTCTTACTAACTCAACTTCTCCCTTTTACTTGATTCCAGTCTTATGGGAAATATGGATATTAATATTTATAAACTTTAATTCAACAAGAACCAACTGAATTTGTTTATCTATATTAAGATAATAGTTTTAGAACAAAAGTGAAACGAAATTTCATTAATTATTCCAAATTCAACGTGAATTGAAATAGTTTTGCATAAAAAGAAAACAAAAATGGTGAATTTCTGTATTAAATTATGATCTTCATAAATAGTCATAATTTAAGATTTTTCAAAATTATAGTTACATAGATATATGACGTTAGAAGTGTATTCTTAAAGATATTTCTTTTTTCTTTTCTTCTTTGGTTAATTTTTTACCAATGAAATACCCTTTTGTTCAAAAAAGGAAAAAAATCCATTCAAGATTACGTCATTGTATGATATTAATGAACATTTAATTACTCTCTTTTTTTTAAGTCAATTTTAGTGAGATCATTTACATTTTTTATAAAAGAAAATTTCTTTCGGTCACCCATTTAAATTTCAACAGCACTTGAACTTGCTTAGTATCAATTGCTTTTCACCACAAGCACTTTTTTAATGACTCAATGGACGTTTTGGTGTTTGTCGATTGTTCACTGAGGCAGCTTAAAAAGAACAACATTAGCTCGGAAAGTTCAAAGTCGTCAGACATAAATACAACACGTGTTAACTAATTGAAAAATTAAATGTGAGATTTATATTTATTTGCAGGTAGGTCTAACGTCATCTGGTCTAAGGAAATTAAACCCAGGATCTCCAGCATCGGATTGAGGCTTTTGAATTTTCCGTAGGAATATTGTAACTGGAATGTCATAACAGGACATATTCCTTTTTTAAACACATTTTAGTTTTTGTAGTTTTTTTTTTGCTAGCTTGCTCAAATCTTTATAAAAAAAGAGAACTTTAAATAAACTTTAACTGGTTTCTAATAATAAGCAATTTTAAATATACTTATATTCTAATAAAATATGCAGGCGACCTCTACTTTTAGTCAAACGAAATAATAAAGTCTTGAATAAATTATTGGAATAATTTGAAATATATATATATATATATATATATATATATATAATATAAATATATATATAGCCTATACTTTTTTTTTAACAAGTTTTATAATAAACCGATAAATCGATATCCGATAAAAGGTCATCATAACTCCTCTTTATTACACATCTAAATTTGAAGAGAAAATTATGGATGATGAGTTTAGATGTATTGATATAAATTACACTAGGTGACAAAAATGAACTTTTTTTTCTTTCACATGAATAAGGATATGAAATTCTAGAAGTATTTTTCATGCCGAATTCAAATATCAATTCAATTTTGCCCCATCAGGCACAGGTTTAGAGATATAGAGAAAAATAGATTATAATAGAAAATGTGCTCTAAAACGGCTCTTATTTAGAATGTTCAAATTATTTTTAAAGCAACACCACGTGAAAATATACTGATATTTATAAAACATATAAATTTTAAGTTTCATCCCAATCGGAGGTCATTTAGACGTGCCGCAAACGGCTTAAAGTTTAGAAAAATTGAAATTTTTAAGATTTTTTTTGCTTTGGTCACCCCTAATACAATTTTAGATATCCCTGAATGCAAAAACATATTTTCGATATTCTATAGTTCTTTGGCATTCTAAAAATCATTCATTCGAAAAATCTGTTAATTATTAACGAAATTATAAACAAAAACGTCATCAGAGAAAAAACACCAGTACACTCAAAAAATGAACTTTTTCTTTTACAAGCATATAGAAAGATATGAGATTCTAGAAGATTCATTCACCATTCTGCATTTAATGGATAAGAGTAAACTTAAACAGAAACAAGTGGATAAATATGTGTACAGTTACATAAGTGGCAAAATATACAAATTGTATTTTGAAAAAAGATACTTATCAATTACACTATTAAAAAAAATAATCATTATCATTCTTTTTATCAGAAGTGGAGGAGATTAAAAAAAAAAGAAGGAATGAAATGAAAATGTCTTCTCACCCACACATCATTTTCACCCTTGTGTGAAATAACAGGACGAGAAGCCGAAATTTTTCATGATCATTAAATAACCATTAAAATTCATATCGTGTCACACATTAAATATTATTTTTATTAGTTTTTTATTTAATTAAATTCTTCACGCTAGTTTGCTAATACATTCCCTTTTTTAGGAATAATATGGGTCATTCGCATTCGTTCATTGTTAATAACAAAAATTTTTTTGTTAATTTTTATTTACAAAACAAAATATTTTTTTTTTTTTTTTTTACTTGATTTTTAGGTGAAAATAGTCACTTACTTTTTTTAATTTAACAAAAGTGTGAGTATGTTTAATTCTAGATGGGCCAAGCACCCCCAAGGAATCGAACCCAGGATCTCCAACCTTTCCGGGCCATCGGTCCCTCAACCTACAAAACTACACAAACAAAGCTAATTTCTCTATACAGGGTATACAAATTGATCGTGAATTTTTTTCTTTTTACTTTAATTCGGGATCATTTAGAATAATTAAAAATGAAAAATTTTGAAATATTTTTATTAATTTTGAAATAAAACATTTAAATATTTTGTAAAATAAAATTTCATTATTTGTTTGAAGTATATTTATTTATAAAACAAGACTTAATACGTGGGATATGAAAATAGCAACCATATCTACGACTAAGTGTTTTGGTTGCCTAAATACAAGGCAATACTATATTCTTCACAAAGAGTGTTAATATGGTTTTAATTTTAGTGTTAAAATTTTAAATATGTAAAATTTTTGTAAATAGTGAATCATTAAGAAGACGTTTTTAATAAATAAATAATTTTCAAGAACTGTTACTTGTTTAATCAAAAATTTATATTCAGTAATATTGACGCAAGAATATAAGAGTAATTTTATAATAACACGAGCCCTTTCTTATTTACCCTTTTCCTTTCTATCAATTATTTAAAGTTTCGACATATTAATTCAATCTATCATATTATTCATATTAACATTAGAAGCCAAGGATATTATATTCTATTATTAATTGGTTTTAGACGTTTTGATCGTGATTGTGGTCCCTTGTGTATATATAGTGTGTGTGTGTGTGTGTGTGTGTGTGTGCGCGCGCAAAGGGGTGAGTTTTCTCTCTCTCCTAATAAGGCTTTTCTACCAACTAAGGGGAAAAGCTAAAAGGGTTTGTTAGATGGATGGATTTAACAATTTTTTATAAAATATCGTACAAAAAATATACCACGCCACCTTGCTGTAAGTATTGTTTATTTTGGCACTATTTGAATAACTAAGAATATAAATAAATTATATTCTGAAGTATAATATAATAAGCAATGCAAATACAATATTAACGTAAATTAAAAGTAATATCAATACAAAATAATACAATATAAAAGCAAAACGAAATCAAAATTAAATACAATCTTCTTCTTCTTTCTTCGCTTTAATTCCGCGGTGCGTGGTCGGCGGTCATGGGTTTTTGAGACAGGGAAGACTGACATGCAAAGAACAAAAGTACTGCCAGTGCTAGCTAGCTAGGGCAGCTTGTTGTTGCCATCCACGTACCCACAAGATGTAGATCCCTGAGTTAAAATCAAAATTAAATACAATATAAAAGCAAAACGAAAACAAAATTAATACAATATAAAATAAAAAACGAAAACAAAATTATTACAATATAAAATCAAAAACGAATGCAAAAATAATACAATATAAAATCAAAAAAGAAAACAAAATTAATACAATACAATATAAAATCAAAAACGAAAACAAAATTAATACAAAATAAAATCAAAAACGAATGCAAAATTAATACAATATAAAATCAAAAGGAATGCAAAATTAATACAATATAAAAGCAAAACGAAATCAAAATTAATTCAATATTAAGACAAAACTAGACCAATGAATATAGAAATGTCTAAAATTACATCTGGGAAATGTAGATGAATTTCAGGAATGGCTTATTTGCAGGCCTTTAAAAAGTTCCGAAGAGTCTTAAAATCTAAGTTGGATCACCTGGAGTAATTTCCTTCTCTCGGGGGCATTGGAAAAAACCATTTTAATAAGATCGTATAGGGATGTTCAGTCAATAATCATCTTATATCAATGACATCTTATTTTCAGGTCAATTAATCTTGAAAGGTTATTTATAACTCTTGTTATTTTTTTTTTTTAAAGTTATTTATATAGCTCGAATTTTTTCGTTATTTCATATATATTATTAACCTACTAAACTTTTTTTTTAATAACCTGTCAAAAATATTGACAACCTTTTTGCAGTTTATTATTATTAATGTATATTTAGAAAATCAATTAATTTAATAATGTTTATTTAAAAAAAAAAAAAAATTCAAAACTCATATTTGTAATTCTCTAAATAGTGCCAAAATTTACAATAAGGGTTTTCAGCTCAATGATTTCAAATATGACACACTTAATAATTTGATGAATTTTTTGTATCAAAAAAATATTTTTCTATCTGCGTATATTATAGTAAAGCAAGGATAGTACGTTCATATATTTTACTTAAAAAAAAAAAACAGCATTTGCAACGTTGCATTTCTCCCACGGGGATATACTAAGTGCGGTCTTATTGGTTTTGAATATGGGGAAGGGATGCTGGAGGCTAAAGCCCTGGAGCAAGCCAAGCCTTCTAAACATACCTCCCCCCCTCCTTCCTTTCCATTTGCATCTGAATATAGTATGTATATTAACATACACAACACACACACATTCAGTTTGTCCATCTCATATACGATGCAAACATAGAACAAGATAATATTTAAACAAGCAGAGATATTATCAAAATTGTCTAATATTAGATATTTCAATACTATAAATATGTTTTTGTTAAATTACTTCAACATTTTTTTTATAAATTTTCTTTTAACAAAAGATTTTAACAATAGTGTGTAAAATTGGGTGAGAAATTAGAAACAAACTTCACACTATAATCATAGAAAGTCTATTCTATTGTAATGAACGCAAGCATGAAAATTACATGTCTGTACAATTTTCAATTTACATAAATGTCAACAAAATTTAACAAATGAAAATTTTTTCCATCTCTCTCATTTATAAGGTCAAATCATATATACAGTATAATCATCTATGTATTTATGTTTGTTGTTATTTCCCTTCTACTACGGAATTGATGAATAATAATGAAATGAAGTCAATTATATTAATAATAGAAGAATAGAAAAGAGTTACAATTTTCTCATAGTTACAGTATTTTTCTAAAGTCATTTATTGTTGCAACAGGTGTTTGTGCCTCTCAAATTTGAGATTGTGTTGGTGTTTGTATAATAAAATAAAAAAGAGTAAAAGATGAACGTAGACAAAAACAAAAAAAAAAAAAACAATATAAGTTCTTAAGTTTTGTTGAAATTAAGCTTTATTCTGATTAGTTTAAATTTTTTTCATTTCTCGATGTTTTAATAAGTTTTTTTTTTTTTTTTTTTTAATTCGTGGTTAGTCGGCAGAAAAATTAATTTATAAACAAATGAGACTGAGAGAAAAGTAAGCCGATCCGTCTCACGGCCTGACGCTTGATATGAAAAAAGGTGAAAAAAAGTCTGACATAAAGGAAAGAAAGAAATTCCAGTCTTGGCTCGAGTAACTCGTGGTCGCCATCCACGTAATCATTAGAAATGAGACCTTGAGTGAATACAACAAATTAAGAGGGTGGTAAATACTCATTTTTTTTTTAAATAAAGATTTTGTGTATCGTTTATTTTTTAATTTTTGCTTCCTATTGTACAGTGAGGGACAATATTAAATCCCATCCATGCGTTTTCTTCTTGTGAATATTTCATTGTTAAAAAAAATATATACATATATATATTCTTTAATGGAAAATTTC
This sequence comes from Euborellia annulipes, assembly GCA_023213315.1. Classification (NCBI taxonomy): domain Eukaryota; kingdom Metazoa; phylum Arthropoda; class Insecta; order Dermaptera; family Anisolabididae; genus Euborellia; species Euborellia annulipes. The sequence continues at coordinate 21,264 of JAKCPI010029802.1, read as the reverse complement.
ATGGTTCAAACTTTGAGAAAGATTTTCATTTTCTTTTAAAAATACAATTAAATAATCACAAGTAGAAAACGCATGGGTGGGACTTAATATTGTCCCTCATTGTACTATAGAATAATAACCGGTGGATGAATCCAATATAAACTACTCTTTTTATTTATTGATATAATATAAGTAAAAATCTCTTGTGAAAATGTATCTTGAAATACTGTAGAATAATTGTCATTAGTTCTGGCTGGTAAAGACAGTGATGGAGCCAAAAAAAAGCAACGCGAATCTCAAAAAAAATTTTAAAAATCTGGTGTGAATGGCTCACAGCACACAACTTTCACTTTCCATTTGGTAAGAGAAAGGTGTGCACCGTGCTGCTCACGCCAGATTTTTTGTGTCGAGATATATTTAGTTTCCCATAGCACCTTAGTTTCAAACTTGACCACACGATTCATAGATAGCGCTGAGCTAAGAATGCTTCAACATCAGTAAAGTGTATTTCAAACGATTTCCACGAAAAATTTCACTGATATACTTTTTAAAGAGCATCTAAAAAAAAAATAGTTGATTTATGAATTTTAAACAAAATCGTTGAAGCGAATTTTGAGAAAATCGAAAATATATTTCATATATAGGGCAAGAGAAAATAAAAATGTTTTAATTAAACATTAAGAAATAAAAAAAAAAAAAAAAAACTACAAAAATATATTTTGAAGAAGAAATACAATATTACGATAAATTAGAGAAACGCACTATTTGGATAATTTGATACAATTGTGTCTAAAATAAGTTTTTTTTTTTCAATAAATTTTTGTTTAATTTCGCATTGATTATAAAGTTGATTTAATAAACTGAAAATGAAATAATAGTTATAATTTTGCCACTTTAATTATTTATCTTTCTTTTTTTTTTACTCTCTATTTAAGTTTGACATATAAGAAAATAAAAGATATTAGTGTTTGCTTTTGTGTTAATGATTAAAACCCTCCAAACTAAATAAATAAACTATTTACATAAGTATATATGTATATGTATGTAATATCTTGGAAATTTGTATTCTCATTTGATGAATGTTAAATTATAATTATAATAGGGACCTAATAATAACCCTTAATAAAATAGACGAGAGAGAGAGAGGTTAAAATACGTATATAACTAGCAAGTTCATAAGACAAATAACACTTATTAACCATTTTTCAAAATATCAATAAAATTTAATTTTTAATAAAATGACCTTTTTTTAATTTTATTGATATGACAAAATACTTTTTATATTTAGAATCTAAAATTTATTTTTTTGACCTTCCAAAATACAAAGAAATCAATCATCAATAAACAAAAAAAAAAAAAAAAAAAGAATTTTTCTTCTATTGAGGGAAAAAACGGTCATCAATCAATCATTTCCTAAATATGAATTACTAACTCTATTTTATTAATAAAATACAGACTAGATAGAATAGAGGAAAAATTATTCAATTCTCTTTGTCTTTTTTTTCTACCCTTTTTATTTTTAGAGTCCAATGAAGGGTATAGATAAAATTAATTTAAAATAAAATAATAATAAAAAAACTACTTGACAAAAAATTCTTCGAATAGTTTCAGATTCAAAGTATTGTAAAGAAAATTTAAATAAAAACACTAAGTGATATGTTTTAACACAATATATTTTTTTGTTATAATATCTTATAACTATTTCCGCACTTAGTATGTCATATTTATAATACATAAATTAAAAAGTATAGATGCTAGGCCATTAGATTCCAATCTTCAAGGTCAAATGTTTTCTCAACGAATTTGAAAAGCTACCATCTAATTTCACCCATAAGTGTCAATAAAACATTTGACTTTGAAGACAAGTAATAGAATATCAAGCATATCAAAATATTTACACCAATAAATACTCTATTTTAAAACATGTATCCCAGTGTTTTTAATGAATTTGCCCTACATGCAAAAAGCATTTTTTTGGTATTTGGAATTTTGCATATTCTAAAAATATTTAAATAAAAATTAATTATTAATATGCAGCATATACTTTATTTGATATTGTATTGTAAATATGACATACTAAGCGTGAAAATTCTTATCAAATATTATTACAAAAAAATATATATTGTGTTAAAACATATCTCTTATTGTTTTATATCAATTTAATAATAATCTAATAATTGAGATATTTAATTTCTTTTCAATTCTTTGACTCTGAATCTAATCAATGGATTTTTTGCAAAGTGATTTTTTTATTTTAATTAATTTTACCTACTTATAATGTTTCAACTAGATTCAATGGTTAATAGGTTAAAATTAAAAAAAAATATATTACACAGGCGTGGAATATTAAAATAAATAAGTGTTATTTTACACTTAATTCCTTGAATAACAACACAATGAATAAAAAAAATGTATAGTGTTTATTTTATGAAAAGAAGATTGTTGAACCCATGGGCTGTATGTGTGTAGGTATTAGGGATTGTTGGGGTTTAATGGGTTAAATTTTTGTTAGTACTCATTTATATTTGCGTCTGGAGGCACCAAAACCAAAAACCCTCTCTTTTCTTTCGTGTACGTAAGCGAGAGGGAGGGATAAGTCATAGGAACACTTTGAGGGCTACTATGAAGCTACAACAGATGTTTAAATGTAAACTGGCACTAATAGAATTGTAAACATGCAAGAATTAATGAGCCTAAAAATTGAATTTTTTTTTTTTGTACAATAGTTTTTAGTATTAGTATTGATTCTATTTTTTAATGCTCAATTATTTATATTTGTATGTTTACTTCATTGGTGTCATTTATTATTTATTCAACTTTTAATATTTGTATTATTTCTAAAAATATTGAAACATATTACCTATTGTCTTTGATAAATTTTAATTTTTCAACTAGAGCCAACGGTCATCATTTTAAATTTAAATATAGTTTTATATTTATGTGAAGTGATTGTGTAAAAGAAACTCACGGCGGCGTACAGAAAAATAAAATAACCGACTTACCATACAGATATGTCTTTCTAGGTTTTTGATTCGTAAATGAAATTTACCTGAAACAAAAGAAAAAAAAAATTAATTCAAGAATATTTTTATACAATATTGTTGAAAAATGGATGGCACTTGAATACAGAAAGCACTTATAAAGTGATCCATTTTTTTTTTTTTTTTTTTTTAACATATTTATATTTTTTAACCCAGCTATTTTAATTATTTACGATTATTTTTTTCCCCTTTCTTTACATGCATATTTGCTAAAATCTCCTTGTCTGAGAGAACACAATGCATGATGTTTAAGTTTCCGTTGTTAGTGAACACAATTTCTTATTGTGTGTTTAAAAACAAATTCATTTAGAAAGCAGCCAACAATACAAAATATTGTATTAAATAAATGGAAGGTTTATTAATTGTATATTTTCTTTTTAAAGTGAGAGCAAAGTAAAATAAATAAACCGGCTATTAAAAAACAAACAGAAATCAATTTAAAAAAAATGAGTTGATTAAATAGTACCTCCCCCCCCCCCTATTAACATTGACTTTAAAAGACCAAGTAAACATAAAGAAAAAATAAAGTAGAGAGTATGTTTCTGTTATTGGCGTTAATCGACAGGTTGTTTTATCGAATAACCAAAATATGAATTTATTTAATGGAGTATATAAAAGCATTATTTAATTTAATAATTTCTAGTAGAGAGAGTGACTAAGCGGATAAGTTATGGATTATTGATTTGAAGATTATAACACAACTCGTTTTTGAGGGAACAATTTGTGTCTAAATGCCTAAATACAAAAATACAAAAAAAAAAAAAAAGGATTCCAACAACAAATAATAAAAGTATTAAAAAGAATATAATAAAATAAAATAAAATCACGAGTTGATATGTTTCAAAACATTATTTAAAAAATTTTAAATTTATTCAAACACTTATTTCGAGATTTAATATTTGTTTCGAAACGGCACAAATAATTTGTAAATTATTTGATTAAAAAATCATTTTTTTACAATATAATTCAAATATTTGATTATATGAACATTTATAAAAAGACTAGCTGCGCGGTCTGCTTTTGCCTATTCAACATTCTATTGCCCTTTTTTTTTCAAAGTGAGTATTTTTCCTTCTTGAGTTTCTTTTTTTTTTACTCAGTAATCAAAATTTTTAGTTCTTGATACCCTAAAAAGTTTTTTTAACTTAATCTAAAAAATTCCGTCAAGTATTTTCAGAGTCAAGGAGCTATAAAACAAAATGTCAAAATCAAGACTATTTAATAATTAAAAATACAAGGTGATATATTTCAATGTAAATTAATATTTTGTATTTCAACACTTAGTGTGTCATCTTCAAAAGTTTAACAAATAGTGCTCTTTTTTTTGTATAATTTTGTATTTCCTCAAGAAAAATTTAATATTGTATTTGTCTCTCTTTAATAAATGGGGTCAGGTAAGTAGAGGGAAAAGGAAGGGGAAGAGGGAGAGAGAGAAGAAAGTAAGAAAGAAAGACCAACTCTAAAAGTCGCACACGCATTTCTAGTATGCTCATCAATTTTTCACTCAATCTGACATCGTGTGCTCTTTAGTTTTAAATATAAATGCATGTTCAATCCTATTAACTGTTTTCAAAATAAATCGGACTTTATTTTACTTTTAGATTACACATCGTGGAGTTTTAACAGAGAATTTATTTTCTTTTATTTTATCGTTTTCTCCTTCTTCTTTCCCTCCCTCCCCCGCCTCATTCTGTTTTTTTCTCTCTCTCTCTCTCTCTCTCTGTGTGATCTATTATATTTTAAGGGAATCAATTGAAATTGACGAATGGACCAAAACACAATGAAAGAGAGGAACATCAATTTCCTTTTTGCAAAAATTTATTTCCGTTAAACGAAAATTTGTTTAAATTAAAGATCAATGATTAGAAAATGTTTTCTCTAAACAACAAGAAGTTTTTTTTTTTTTGTTGAACAGAATCAATTAATTTATATCAAAGATTTAACATTAATACAGATAAGAAAAGACAGTCTCCAATTTAATAAAAAGTAAAATAAAAAAAAAAATCCCAGTTTGTCAATAATAAATTTTGATTATCAGTGATAGAAAGAAGCAAATGTTTTCCTAAAAGCTTTGAAATTATTAAACAATAGTTAGTAAATTCTAGAACAAAAAAAATGAAGTTTTGTATTTCTACAAATCCTCAAGATCATAAGTAAGGTTTGCCCTTAGAGATGTTTCAAACTACATTATTTTCTAAAATCTTATAAAACTGTAGATCACGTGGGACAAATTTTTGAAATCTTGACTCTTAGTAAGTGATTAATAAAAATATTTATTTTATTTATGAATTCATAAATTTAAGAATTAATTTAAGATAATTTAAAATTAATTTAAGAAGGGAAAAAAGATGACAGCCATTATATTTTATTTAACCTTCAGTTCAAAGATAACGTTTCACTTACACAATTTTGAACAATAAGTAAAATAATAATAATAATTTGAAACTTATCTCCTAGTGTTTTAAATTAATTTAATCAAACTTTAAGGTGTTTGAAAGTTATGAGTAACAATATCTCAATTTTATTTTTAGAGATTAGCCTCTCACAGTTGTTATAATTAGTAAAAGAATTTGATTTTCGGTTTAAATGTGGTTTATTTGTAAAAATTAAAACGTTTCGACCACTCATTCTGTGGGCTTCTTCAGGTACAATTCATCTAAGATTATGAAGGTTGTTACAACCTCAATTGAATTATAAGCTTAACTGAATTGTCTCTGAAGAAGGCCACAGAATGATTGCCAGTTGTAATACAAATAAACCATAGTTAAACCTAAAATCAAATTCTTTTACTAATATCTCAATTTTATTTTTTAATAAATAAAATTTTTTTGTATTTTCTTCTTTTTGATTTTATTGTAATTTTTTAGTTTGTCAGTCCTCGGTAAATTAGATAGTTGAAGGTCAATTCAAGCCTTCTAGGGATATTTTTTAATTATTACGCAAGTTCAACTAAAATTATTGTATGGCATTTTAATAAATAATTTTTCCAGGAATCCTATTGTTTTTTGTTTTTTTTTATCTTTTTCTATAAAGCGATATTTAAATTTGAACAAAATATAATTTTTTTTATTTCATTTTATACAGAGATGAAAAATAAAATATTTGATTATTTTTGTAATAGATTAAATTTATACAATCAATTTCGATTGTTTTTACAAAAGCATTGCTAAATAAAATCTAAAACTCTACCTGGCGAGCCTTTTGGGTGACCGATAGTCGGCTCAAAATCCCGGGTTCGGCTCCGGGTTTCATAATACAGATCGAAATTAAATTTCACATTTCTAATAGAAACTTCAACCTTTTCATTCATGGGCATTCTTAAAAAAAAAATTCATTACTCATAATAATTTTTATTCAGTCATAAGAACCTTATTATGACTTATAACTAGAGACCGGATTTTAAGCAAAATGCTTATTGCTGAATTTTATAAGCAGCCATTAGATATTTAATTTCTACACGAGTTACGAAAAACTAAGTGCATTGAGATTGCATTTTTTATGCTTTTTTTGAGTTTTTATGCTTTTTTTCCCTTTCGTTCTTATTTGAACTTATTTTACTAATATTTATAATTTTTTTTTTTTTATTAAAAACACACTTTTTCCCATTCACACACGCATACACAAGGGGCGTATATAAGGGGAGGGGGCCGAGGCCCCCCTCCTCTCGAAATGTTTGATCGGCCCCGCAGAAATATAGTCCTGTAAAAAAAATTTTTCCGCAGGGGGGAAAACTTTGGTTCCGCAAAAACAAAAGTGGGGCTGGTAATTACATCCTTTACCCCCCCCCCCTTTGTATCCGCCATTGGTATGAGTAGAAGTTGCTTATGAGATGCTTTTTTTCAACTTTTATGCTTATTTAACAACTTTTTAATTCAAGATTTTTATGCTTTTTTAAGCACTTTTTTCCATTTTTTTAATGCTTTTTTGTCTGGTCTCTACTTATGACATGAGTGATTGTCTGTATTTTATTGAGGGTCATAATAACATTGTATTTATTTTAATTGTTGTATTTATGTGTCTCTTCCAAAATAGTGACTGTGACTGTATAGATGGATAATTGTGGGCAGGAGCAGTCATTTAAAAGGCTCTCTATGCTGGTTTTAATCTAGGAGATGATTCGGTTCTTTGAAGATGGTTCTTAAACAAAAGAACCGAAACGTCTCCGAGATTAGAACCAGCATACAGAGTCTTTTATATTGATTGCTTCTGTCTTTTAAGATGGCTCTTAAATAAAAGAACCGAAACGTCTCCGAGATTAGAATCAGAATTTTTTATTGACTGCTCCTGCTAACTGATTACCCCTCTGATTTGTACTTAAATCTAAGAGCATGTCAGAAATAAGTTTATGGGGTAATTGTTAAAATCAAAATAATCTTCACACCATCCCCTGACCTTATGAAAAAATCAAAACAAACAAATAAAAAACGTAGACTCGTTGGAACGAAGATCCTCACGCCTTTTCTTCAACTCCGAATATACTTTAATATAGAAAGAGATAGAGAGAAAGTAGGGAGGTAAGCGTGGTCTCGCCAAGACTTCGGCTAGTCTTCCTACGCCGGCACTCGAGATTTGTAACGCTTTTTTGTTACGTACTGTAAAAGAACTTCAATAAATTTACATTCCCTATTTCTTTTGAAAACAAAAAAATTGTGACACTATGTTATAACTTCCAGTGATGCCTTTTTTTGGATATTTGAAAAAAATGTTTTAAAATTTAATAAATTAAATACAGACTAATAAATTACTATGAAAATTTAATTATTCCATATCATATAGGGTTTTTAATAAAAAACTATAGTCAGCCTCTTCTATTTATAATATAATCGATATGAATTACAAAAAAAAAAAAAAAAGTTTAGAATGAAAAAGAAAGTGGATGGAATGCAAAAAAAAAAGACAGCTTAGTAAAAAAGAATGAGGAAGGAGGATATATGAAGATGACGACTAGGAACGAAGAAGCAATAGGCAAGAAAGAAAGAAAGAGAGAGAGATAGAGAATAGAGTTGGCACCGTTTTGCTGCCTCGGATCATCTCTCGCTTGTCTAAAATTGACTCCACAAGCAAACTCTCTCAGTCTACACACACACACACACACAGACAAATTCACTACTAACACCATCAAAACGTCGTCGGGTCGCTTTTGGGTTGGCGATGTTGGTGGTAGTAGCGGCGGCGTCCAAATGGGCGTCGACGTTGTCGTTTGTGACGCGCGAGTTTACTTCTTAGAAAAGTTTTTTTTTCTCACTCCCTCTTTTTTTTTTTGTTGGGGGTGGGGGTGTCAGTTAGTTTATTAGATAGCCTGGCGCCATTTTAATGAATCATCCAATTAATAATAATAAAGCAAAGGATGAGTTATGTTATTAAATTATTGTTAATGATGAAAGAGATTTGTTTTTAAAGTTGTATTGTATAATAGATCATCCGATGATTGTCATAAGCAATCATACTAAAGAAATCAATAAAAAAAAAGGGTGACCTTTACTATACATGCACTATATTTGTATTTATTTATTTATAACATACAATAATAGCTCTGGTGATATTTGTAACGAAAGGAAATATATTTCGAGTTAAATTCCATCTCATTTTCAGAATCTATGGACACTAGCTACGTATCAATTTTCATTTTATATTTATATATATTTTTTATAAACTAAATTTTTGTAAAAAAGACTTCCTATAGTATATAATTTTACTTAAAGTTATGAGAAGTATAAAAATAATAACGAATTTTTTGAAAATTATTCAAACTCTCGACTATCGACTTCGGCACCATGTACCATCATCAGGTCGTTTAAAAATAATTACATTTGTATATTTATAATTTATATATGACACATTTTCACATTTTTAGCCGACCTGATGATAGTATATCGTGCTGAAATCGATAGTCGAGAGATTAAATAATTTTCAAAAAATCTGGTTACTGCGCACAGCACACAACTTTCTCTTACCTTCGGTAATCGAAAGATGTGTACTGTGCTTGTCCCCAGATTTTTTGTGTCGACATATATTTAGTTTCCGACATACGGAACATTTGAATTCAGATGTAAAATTTATAAGTATAGGAAAATATTTATATTTTGTTACCATGCAACCATTTCTACTATCTTTCCTATGAAATACAAGAGTAAAGTGGTCTTCAGAAGATTTCAATCGCAAAATGAGAATATACATTTTAAAGACATCTAAAAAATAATTGATTTTTGAATTTTAAAAAAATCGTTGGACAAATTTTGAGAAAATCGAAAAAAACTGAAAAAGTACATCAGTAAAGTACTAGTACTCTTTCCGATTTTGATTAAAGCTTATTTTTCCGTCCCGGGTGGTGTTTCTTAAATATAAATTTCAACCTCAGCTCAATTCCTTCATCTTAAAATTAACACAACACACCCACACACCCACACCCCACAGACAGACCCCCCCACACCACCCCCTTTTTTTGATAAAGGGACCCCAAAACGAAAAGACCCACCAAAACCCCCCCCCCGAATTTTTGACATAAATCCAAAACTTTCTCTCAAAATATATATATTACATATATACACAGGGAAGAGAAAGTAAAAATTCGTTACTATTTTTATCTTTCCAACAACTTCAAACAAAATATAGAAAAAATGGAGAACTTCATCAAGATCATTTTACTTAATTTCTAAATCGATTCTATTGTACCGTAAATTATTTGGTTATTTATTTCTCTAACCACAGGTCGTGAAGATAAGTGAATTGCTATCAATAATTTTATTAAGTGCTGATTACTCAACTCTTTACCAGTGGTGGAGCCAGTGAGGAAGAGGTTAGAGTTTTAACCAAATGCTGATTTTTGTTATAATATTAGCGAAGAAGACCATAAAAAAATAGTTTATATAATAATTAATTTTTTCAAACCCCCCCCCTGGTTGCGCCATTGCTACTTGAAGACTAAGAAAAATAAATAAAGACATTAAAATAAAATATTTTAAAAATATATACACTCCTAAATGGCCTCAGTAGCCGGAAGGGAAAAAATGTATAGTATTTATAAATATTTATTTTGTATAATTTCTCCACTAGATGATTAAAGTTAAAAATAATCGTCCATCGAAGTCAATCTTTTCAAGTTAGTAATGAATGGGCTTTGGTGTCAAAGGCGGCCAACAACAAAACAAAAATAAATTTTTGTCTAGTGAGTTCTAGTCTATTACATGACTGATGAAAAATCACACATTAGACGAACAAAAGGGTTATATGTCAATAAATTCATAGCTAAAATAAATTTATTGTATACATTTTGTTCAAAGTCATCTTTGTATTAAAATACAAACGAATACCAAGAAAGGTCTTTTTTTGTATTATAAGCCTACATAATAATTTAAGAAAATTCTGTTTAACTGCAAGTTAAATATAAATTAATTGGCAGGAAGTAAATAGAATAAAAATAAATATAACTTAGACTTATTCATTTGATATATTTTTGGATGAATATGATTCAGAAGTTAGAAGCTGAATGTTATATCATCTTTTTAATTGAAATGTGAGTTCACGATCTAATATTTTTGATAAATAAATATAAAATGTAGGTCGTATTATAATAATAATAATTGCAGGGATGATTTGTTAAAACAAAGGTATTCTTTTGATAATTGAAATTAAAAGGTCATACTACAATAAATTTGTAATTGTAATCTCTGGACTATGTAGCTTAATTTGTAAAACAATGCAACATGGAAAGTAAACATCAAGGCGGAACAATAAAAAAGAACTTGAAGTTTTATGTGGTTCAAAACTTATAAGAAAATTAGCATTAAGATATATTGTATATTAAAAAATCATTTTATTTCTACATTTCGAAAACAACGTTTCTTCATGTCTTGGGGATTTATAAAATAGGCCTACTGATTTTATCTGGTAGTATTTTTAGGCTTGTTTTATCTATGTGGGCTTCTCACAGTGCAAGTTTTTAATCCTAAAAATTAGATAATTATATATGAATTAGTGTAGATATAAAAGTGTTAACTATTGAAACTGTTGGTTTTAGGTAAATTAAAACTAAAAACATGAGGTGATATGTTTCAATATATTATTTTTTTGGTAAAAACACTTGATACACATACAGAAATGTCGAAATACGTAAGAAAATTGTCATACCGAAATATTGAAACATATCACCACGTTTTTTTAGTTTTATTTTTCATTTTTATCAACTATACCAATTATTAATAATACTTTTTTTTTACTTAAAAAATAAATTTAGAATTTTAAAGATCTGAAGAAGGTAGAATTTGTAAATTTACAAAAAAATTTTGAAACACAAAAAACAAGAAATTACAATCTTTAACCTTAAAATAAATATTCTGAGAGATTAAGTTGTTTAGTATAAATGCATGAAAAGGAAATTGAACTTTAACTAAAAGACTTGAATAAATAACGTTAGTTTAAAGCGGTAACCTCAGAGAAAATGGAGTTCCCCAAAGGAAGACAGGAGTGGAAATTAATTTTATTTGAGGCACAAAAATAATAATTAGTTTTGTCAACAATCTTGTTAACAGCATTAAATTTAAATAAGCATTCGTCTTATAAGGTTCACTTTTTTTTTAAATGTTTATGAAATATGAAGAGTATATCATATCCAAAAATTATCCACCGATTACATAGAGAGTAAAGTGAAAAAAATGGTGAGAATATCTGAAATTGATTGATTGAATGATTGATAGATACTTTAGTTCATTTTTTTTTCTTTAAAGAAAAAAAATTCACTTTCAAGCTTAGGAAAAAAAAAAATATTAAGATGATAAATAGAATTTCCATTTTTTTAACTTTGGACACAAACAACCTGTATCATCAAGAACGCCATGCCAGCAATCTTGTCAGAACTGATTTGATAAAATAATATTATTGATACAATATACAATATAACCATCTACAAAAAACCTATGTTTAATGGTGAATCTACTATACAAAAAGAAATAACAGTTGACTTGTGTTAAAAACAATATTTGCAGAGGTATGGATCGCTTCTTGAGCTAGGAGTCATAGATTCGTTTCTATTTCAATAAATTAGACGAAGCCTTAGATATGATTATTTTTATTTTTCATTGATTATGATAACAGTTATGTAAATATATTGCACTATTGTAGCTATTTTGTTAGGAGTCATATATAGTGTCGCAAGGAATAGTAAGAAAATAACGACTCTAGATATTAAAACCCTGCATATGGTTATAAATAGACACCCAAATTTTAAATTATTAATTTAAGAAATATTTTTTGATGTTCTTACCCAATAGATGGTAATAGGCAAAGGAAAAAAAAGAAGGGAAGATGTGATCTTAATAAAAGAAAGAAGGGATAGGGAGAGAAAAAATATCGAAAATGTTAGGTAGGGGAGAGATAAGCTTTAACGAGTATTCACCCCAATCTGTTAAAATAAATAATTAAATATAGACAATTTGGTATAGAAATTGGTATAATCATTTACAGATTGAGAGCTGATTTTATTGTTTTTTTTTTTTGGATAAAAGGAATCAGAATCTAAAAAGCAAAGTTGTCTCTCTATTCTTTTCCTTTTCGGAAGCGTTTTTTTTTTATATATAAAAAATAAAAAAGGATGACAAAAGAGAGAAAATATAGAAATTGACTTTTCTACCTATTTGAATTTAAAATATTCACATAAAGAGAAGAAGGAAAAAAAAATACTCACAAATTTAATTTCTATTGAGGGTTTCATTTTTTTGGGTTAATTAAATAAAACTCAATTTAAAATAATAACAAATGAAAATTAAATAGAAAAAAAAGGTTAAGTATAGCTATATTAATATATAAACATGTACAGGATATATGTAATAACAATATATTTATGTTACATAACATTTAAAGAATTAATTAACATTGAAATTAGAGGGAGATTATATTTTAATTTTAATTAAATTTGAGTTTAGAAGGATTAAAAAATAATTTTTCAAAAATATAACTCATATTTTTTTAAATTAGAAATTATAATTAATTTCAATAATTCAGGTTAAAGTGTGTTGAAATGAATGAATCTTATTATTATGCTTTTTTTTTAATAAATATAATAAATTCAAGTGATGTGAAGAAATAATAATATTTCAAGCATGATTGATCAATCAATCTATTCATTCAGTGAGAAGAATGGTTTGTGGGATTCAATCATGCTTGACACTTGTCATGGTCTACAAATACAGAGAGCCAACTTTACTTACTTTGTGTTTCTAATTTTAAAATCAAACGAAAGATAAAATAAAATTGAAGAGTACTGAGTTGAAATTGAATTTTTAAATAAAATTGTAGTTTTTTTTTTTTACACTTCTATGAAAATATCTACACTATTAAGTGTATTTTTTGTTACATCAATCATATTTTTGTTTCATATGACTTTAGTCATATTTATAGGCACTATTCAAAATCATCCACATACACTCTAAAATTTAATATTACAAATTTTGTATTAATTAATGAAATTTTTTTTTCAAAGGTGTTTCTTTTTTATTAGAAAAAAAATGTCCTTTGAAGTTAGAGAGTGAATGAGAGAGAAAATCCAATAAAAATGATTAGATTTTTATAATCTATTCATCTATCTGAAAATAAGAAAGAAAGAGAGAAGTCTCTGACTTTTTTTTTTTAGTTATCTCCCTTTTGTATCTTTAATTTTTTACTTCCTCTTAACAGACAGACAGAAAACATGAAATGGATTAATGTTAAGTAAGTAAGTGAATGTATATTGATCGGAAAGAAGATTTTGATTTTACTTTGACTTTTGATTCCCTTCCTTTTTTTTTTTTTTTTTTTTGTTAACTCTTGTGATGTTTGAGACCCTTGGCTTGCTTTATAGAGGGTGGAAAATTAGTCATTTTTTTAATCCAGTCAAAAAAAAAAGTTCCTTTTGAGGCTTTTTTCTTACAAAAGGAATTTTTTTCCATTTTAATAAAATAGTAGTCTCGCTACTAACGAAACGAGATTATTATCCTTTTTTTTTTTCTTATTTGAATTGAATTTGAATATGAAATTAATGATTTCATATTCAAAAGAGAAAAATCATCTTTTAAATAATTTTTTTTTTTTATTAAAAATATAAGTATAATTTTTTTGTTTTTTTTGAACATTACAGGACCTTCTTTACTATAGTAATTTTTAGAATAGATGTCATATTCATAATTGGAGAATTTTGAACAGTGCCTGAAAATCTGAATAGAGTCAAATAGAACAAAAATGTAACAAAAAATGTATATTTAAAAATAATGCTTTGGTAGGAGAATACACTCACAGAAAATAGTGTATCGATGGGAGCCCCGAGGAAGAAAAGTGTGGAATATCCATCGCTAGTTGAAAAAAAATTTAAAATATATAAAATTTGAGCCCATCATTTTCACCTTACGAAATGTTACCTCTATCGAGGTTGAAAATAACTTGTGTGAGGTGTTAATAAGAAATTGAACCGTGAATCATCTCCAAAGAGAATTTGTTTTTATTTACACCTATTAATAGCCGATCTAACCTAGATTTTATGTTAAGTATTTAACCCTTTGATGGATATTTTTGTTTAAAAAAAATATATATTTTGCTTTAGAAATAATTTAATATGATCTAAGTAAATGATACGCTAAAAAAAAAAATGAAGATATTTTTAAAAGATGACTCATCATTTAAAAGAGGGGAGGAGAAGGAGGGGGAGGGAGGAATAAAGCCAAGTTGACAGAATTAGTGGAGTGTTTATCAATAAATTTCCTGATTATAAATATAGTGAAGTTACTTATACTTCTTAGAAAAGAGTTGGATAAATTTTGCATTTAATTAAAATAATAAAAATGATCTAAAAAAAAAATGAGGGTAAAAATATTTGAAATGATTATTGTTTTAACAAATAAATTATCATTTAGATGAAGGAAAGAAAAAGAAAAAAGTCTGACTTTCTATTTGTTTTATCATCTGTCTAAAAGATTTTTATTTTCTTTTTCCACTCGTCTGGTTATATAAAAAGCATTTGTTTTTATTATTCTAAACGTTAATCGTGGATATTCTCTAAGTGCACATGCACTACAATGTTTAGGATATTGACAGTTAATTCTACAATAAAGTACACATTATGTTGTCAAAGAGTTTATGATCTAGGGTACACTATGATAATAAACAATATGCAACTAAACAAATTCTTAATTTGGGTTACAAAATTATGACGGATATTGTTCGATAGAAATCATGAAAATAAGAGTGAATATAGAAGATAGACCAATGAAAATAAATATAAGTAATCCAGGGGTCGGCAACCTTTTTCGGAAATAAAATTTTTTATGCGGGCCGCACATTCAAATGTAACAACAAAATAAAATTGTTTCAATATTTCCAGAGCTTGAAAGAGAGAATGGTTTTTGCTTTTATTTTTCTCGTTGTTTGGAACTTTTTTGATGCCAAGCACCCCCGGGCCAATTACTGTATCTCCTTATGATTTTGGTCCTAGTTATTGGCCCTAGTCAATTCGGCCTTAAAAATTTCCAAAGCGTTAAACTACCACACCAAAATCTTTAAAAACATCATAATTAGTGTTTTATTCATTTTAAAATGAAAATTTTGGGATTTTAAAACTAAATATTTGACATAGTGTTCTTATCCATTTTCTATATTTTCCTATTAGAAAGGTGAGTTGTCACACAAAATTTTATTTTTTCAGCTAAAAGAGTTTTATAAAATTCAAAATGATGTTGCTAACAGAACAAGCATAAATCCCATGTTATTTACAAGTTTTTTCAAAACTCATTTATCCATTATATTTCTTATTTTATAAGTTTAAAGCCGTAGGGGCCAATCACTGTAGATTACCCTATCTTATTTTTCTTGATTTTGGAGAGGCCTGAATAGTCTAAAAAAAAAAAAATCAGACTAAGTTCACCTTTGGCGGGCCGTGCAAAGAGTTGCAAAGGGCCGCATGCGGTCCCCGCGCCGCAGGTTGCCGACCCCTGCTGTAGTCTATATTGATAATATTTTCGTTCAATAGACCTTGGGTATAAATTATGTATGAATATGTCCTTGGTGGTCAAGTAGTAGAAATTACTAAATAAATAAACTAAAACAAATCATACTCATAATTTATTAATTTGGTGTATAGACAGTTAAAATTTATTTAACTCAAAGGCCTATTGATTACTAATTAAATTTGGAAGTAGTGACTGATTTCATATTTATAAAAAATATCTTACGATGTCAAAATAAAATAAAAATTAGCCGCTTCGCCCCTCTGGACCCCCCTATAGCTAGCCCGGGCTCGCCTGTGGCAGACCTTCGCCTTTTCTTAATCAACTGCAATTGTTGAGTCAATTCATTTCAGACAATTAATAAAAAAAATTACATATCTGGCTTATTAAAAATAATCTTATATATAATATAATGAATGTATGTCTGTATGTCTGTCTTTATCCATTCCGAGCCTCATCCCCGATCTCTCTAAGGAAAAAATAAAAATTTAATTAAATAAATTATTTTAATTAATTTTAATTGGCTTTAATTTTTCATAAGCAAGTCTAAAACTCAATGCTTTCCAATGGGCAAAATCTGAATTTTCTGAAATGTTTTTCCCTTTTTTTCGGGATCCCAGTATTTTTTCTGGACTCTCCATAAAGTCCTCTATAAGATTGAAAAATTTCGTTTCGAAATTCCAAAGGGAAGTTGATCAAACAGAGCGTGCCAGACGGACGAACAGATGGACAGACGGATATTCTGTCATAACTAGAGCAAGGCTCGCCTTCCGTGGATTATGACAGAACTAGCGCAAGGCTCGCCTTCCGAGAACATTGGGCTAGTTCTGTCATAATCCGGTATATAGATATAGACAACAATTGAGACAAGTTTATTTTGTTTTTTAAGCTTAAATTTCAAGTTATTATGTATGTAAGGTCACACCAGCTTCTTAAGACCAATATAGGTATCTATCTTTAAATGATATTATTATTGTAAAACTACCATAAAAAAGGATATGCTTATTTTACTTGGATTGTCATTTATAGAATCACAAATATAGCTACTAAACTAAGTACTAATGGAATGACCATTATTATTCATCCCCTAGCCGGGATGGTCTGTCTCTTGGTCCCAAAAGAGAAAGAGTTGCATGCATATGTGCTTGACTTCTAACTCTGCCCTTTTAGTTTATTAACAACCAACAAAGGCATAACTTTAAGTGGAGATTTTATTTTTAAATGAAGAGCAAAAAAAAAAATTCAAATTTCATCTCGTGACCTTTTAAATGACCCTTCTATTTGAAGAATTAGACCATTTGCAATATAATAAAATAAATAAAATAAACAGTTCATGAAGCAAGGGTTATTTGCGCTCTAAAAAAAGATCTGATGATGGCAGAAGCTTTGTCTTTAGATCGTAAATAAAGATTTTTTTTTTTTTTTTTGAACTGATTGCACAAGGTTACATGCAACCCAGATTCTGCAAGTGGATCATGATCCACAACCCGATTTGATTTTTAAAATCTAGGATCTATGTTCCTCCCAACCACAAAAAAAAAAAAAAAAAAAAAAATAGGAATAAAAGATGATTTGTAGATTTAGAATTTTCAAATTTTTGATGTACTAAATAATGCTTTTGTTATTATGACTATGGTTGTGGTAAACAAATTTTTGTACAACAATTTCAAAATGATTTCCTTTATCGTTTCGTTATTCGACCATTAGCCACTTGTATAAAGAAATTTCAGCCCCTTGTATAAATTACTATAGTAGGAGAAGAAGAATAAATTGCTTCAATTTAATGATATTAAATTATACCAAACTAAACCCCCACTGATATGTCATTTCTCTCTCTCTTTCTCTCAATGTTTGAATAATTTATCAGGTTTTCTCTGAATGTTCTTATAATAATAATAATTTGAAATCTAATGCTATGAAAGCTTTAAACCTTAAAAAAATTAATAAATTTTTTAAAAATTTTTCTCAAAAAGTGTTTTTATTTTCTTTCATTTGTCATTTACTTGCTGATGAATCTGTTATAAAATTTCTTTAAAACTACTGAAATTAAATTTTAATTAGCAATTGTCATTTTAAATTTTATTTTTTGTTTAGTTTAAGCTAAATCTGAAAGAGCGTAATATAGAGTATTTTATACACTGTTTTAGTCTCTAAATTACAAATGGCGTCAGGATAATTATGAGAATCGAATTCTCTCTCACTTTTCAATTGATATTATGAATGGATTAGTGTTATTGATCTGAAAATTGGAGATGGAGTTAATTTTCTGACAAATGATGTTAAATTGAAGAAAATTATTTACAATTTATAACAATCATCAAAGTATGTAGATTATTTTTTACTTTTTTAATTACTAAAATCCTTCTAGGGGGGGTACAAAGAGGGGGTGGTAAAGAGGAGTGATCCCCCCTTGAAGGTGTCGAGAATGTTGTTAAAACTACTCGTTTTTTGACCAAAATAGTTCTTTCAAAATAATCTGTCGGGGTGTGTGTTCAAATAAATTTCGACACAAAAAATGTGGTAGACAACTAGAGAATGCAAATTTAAATTACCGAAAGTAAGAGGAAGTTGTGTGCTGTGAGAAAATTCACACCAGGCAAAAAAAAAAAATTACACCCCCCCCTCAAAAAAAAAACTCCTCTGGATCCGCCCTTGCTATAATCAATATCCTAACACCGAGCAACATAACAAGAAAGTCTCAAATAGCAACGGAAACATGGAGAGTTTTTCTTTGCTATAGCTGCACTACTTTTCTGAATTATAATATATTTCATTATATATACCTATTTGTTACAGTGCAATATTTTTCATTTTGATTTTGATCCACTGATGTTATTTTTAATCTAAAATAAAATATGATAGAAACAATTGAAATGTTTGTCCAAAATAGTGCAGAGATGTAATTATGACTAAACTTATGTTTAATGATACAACTTGTTTTTTTTTTTTTTTTTTTTTAATGAACAAATAAAACAAAATTTAATTAAAATTCAAAAATTGAATTAAATATATTACTTGTTTTTGTGTGTATAAGAATCACCACTTTTTTAAATTCCATTTTAAGAGATTTCCCGAACTGTTTTTTTTTAGCAGATTCAGCAGCAAAAAAGGAATAAGATTTCTCTTTCTAGACGAAATGTTTTATTTAACAATCAAATAAAAATTAGTTTTATTTCTTAATTTATTGCTTTAGAATGAATAAATATATCAAAAGACTTTTTTTGGATGGGAGTATATATAAAAAAGAATATATTTACTTTAAATAAAAAGAAAAACTCTATTCTTATCTTCAATTATCTAAACTTATTGCTTATAAATGTTTTAAAACAAAAAAAAAAAATACGTTTCAAAACAACTCCTAGGACATTGCCAATAGCCAATTTTATTTATGCCTACCCAATAAAATGCTTCTGCTATTTGTGGTTAATAGCAAAAAAAGGGGTGGGGTTTATTTGTTCCTACCGATACAATTTCGATAGATAAATAAAAACCATTGATAAGTATTTACACAATAATGATCAAATCAGTTATTCTTCAGAACATAAAAATAAAATTTGAATTTCATTAATCAAAATTTTTATTTTCCTTTTTATGGGTTTAATTTCCATTTTACATATTAAAATAATTGAATTTGCTTAGGTTATGTTAATATGAGTATATAAGATTAAGATTACAGTAGCTATTAACTAAAACGTTTTACTTTAACATAACTTTAGTCACATCAAGCACTATTATTGATTAGGTACATGAAAAAATTTGAAGGTTATATTCAAATTTAGTTAAAAAAACACCGTATATAGAGAGGAGAAACTTGTAAACATAATCCATATTGGTTATTAGCATAACCTTAGTCATATCAAGCACTATTTTTGAATAAGTACATCAAAAATTTAATTATATAAATACTTAGTTTAAAAACACACCGTAAATATTCAATTATATTTCAAAGTCAAAGTAGTTAAATCGTTTTATTTCAATCTTATTATAAAGAGTTCAACAGCAAAACTTCAATTTTTTAATAATTAAAAAAAATGCTTTATGTAAGGATCTAAATAGTGAAAAAAAATTGCTTATAGTTAAGTTTTTATAAAAATAAAAAAAAAAATGCCTCTCGTTTTAACTTCTATTTTCTCTCTTTGATAAAAAACATAATTATAGGGGTAAACGAATTTTAAATGAAAAATTTATGATCATCAAATATCAATAAAAAAAAGAAGAGAGAAAAATAAAAATAGTCCTCTTGAATATTTTCAAAATAAATATTATTTTAAATGGAATTTTTCATATTATGAAATACAACTTCAAAAAAATAAAAACCTTTCACCTTAATAAAAAAAATATGTTCCTGGATGAGAAGAAAAAAGAAGAAGAGGAGAGAGAAAGTGGAACTAAACAAGTTAGTATTTTTCCTTCCTTCTTGGTTCTTTTTTTTTTTTTTTTTAAATAAAATACTTGAAAGGAGTCCCACTTGGAAATAGTAATTTTTCAACTCTTTTTTAACGAAACTTAAAAAAAAAAACTTCAAAAAGAGTGAAGAAGAAAAAGAAAAACGAAAAATGCATTTATGTGAGTGTGTATGTGTGTGTTTGGTGAAGAAAAGGTGAAAATGTAACAGGGAAAAAAATGCATCAGAAGGAAATACTAAGAACATTTCTAAAGGCTTTGAGTTAAAGAAGATGAATGGGATGGGAGGTGGAAATGAGAATGTAAGGTTTAAAAAAAATCGCGTTAGAATTTATCTAGAATTTCAAAAAGATTTTTTTTTTTTGATTTGAAACATTTAATAAAGGATTTTTTAGAATGAATCTTCAAATTATAAAAAAAAAAAAAAAAAAAATTATGAAAAAATTACAATATTATAGTGCTACATGACTGTCATAACTCGATCTTGAATTGCATAACTTTTGTACAAAATAAAAAATATAATTAGTAAAAAATCGCGTTAGAATTCATTTAGAATTTCAAAAATATTTTTATTTAATTTTGGAACATTTAATAAAGAATTTTTTTTAGAATGAATCTTCAAATTATAATAAAAATTAAAACTATGACAAAATAACAAGATTATAGTGTTACTTGACTGTCATAACTCGACCTTAACTTTGGTATTGTACATACAAAATAAATTTTTTCTAAGATTATTTTTAAAATTCAGAAAAATCTTATAAAGTAATGTAAATTATAAGTAAAGTAATCAAATTAACCGTCTTCTAAAGCGAAAATTTTTCGGTAGCCCTTTTCCAAAAAATTTTTAATTTATATCCATACAACATAAAAAA
>JAKCPI010029801.1:0-35575 GCA_023213315.1 Euborellia annulipes | reverse complement strand
ATAAATAAAATAGTAAAAACACTAATTTACAAAACAAATTTAAATTTTTAATAAAAGTTATTTGTTCGATAAAGATAAATGAAAGAGTACCGGTACAAATACACACTTTGCCACTATTCCTAGTATCTACATGACGTAAAAAAAACTAATAGTAAATTTTTTAAGTTTTTATAATTTTTTTCGCGACCCGGCAAAGTTTTTCTACGAACCGGTGCCGGGTCGCGACCCACACTTAGAGAAGCGCTTTTAAAGAGGAATTTGTTTATAAAATTAATTACACAATGAATTCTTCTATAAATTATTTTTATAAAACACTTTGATTTATTAAACCGTTGTGTTAGTGACGTAGCTTATAATATATCATCCAATTTTAAAATGTTTACCTTTTCTTCATTAATTTTTTTTCTTGTGAGTTTTTTTTAAGAAAAGAATATTTGAAATTCCATAAATTTAGTCAGAACTTTAAAATTAGAGGTTAATTTTATAATATTACATGATATTAAACCCAAACAAATAAAGCCGTTTTTAAATGAATGAACTAACATAAAATATACAATAGCTTCCAAAAATAATTTCAGTATTTTTAAAACTCAAACAGTGGCGTCATTTGGGGGGGGGGGGGCTCTGATTTTTATAAAATTTTATATTATTCTGTTGATAAGAATGATGAAGGGAGAGAGGATGTTATTATTCTAATTAAAATATTTCAAAATTTTAAGAGAAAAAATGTTTGCCCCCCAAGAAAAAAATTTGCCCCCCCCCTCCCTAGAAAAAGTTAAAATGACGCCACTGAACTCAAGCTAAATAATTTTGATATAATTATCACTTTTTCTACTTTTCATTTTATTGTTGTAACTTTCAAAAATTCAACAAACTATTGAATACAATATAATTTTATTTTAAAAAGAGCATATTCATTTTGTTGCCTAACTACCAGGAAAGAAATATGTTGCTTTATAAAAAAAACTTCTTTTAAGTTTTAACCCCCACTCTATTTAACCGATCCTATTATAATATACAATACTTGGTAGATAAAAAAAATATTAGCAAACTTTTGTCGTAATTTTTCGTAATTAATGCAGAGCATGACGACCTCATAAAATAAATAATAGAACATATTTTCTTTTTTTTTTTTTGGTATTTGTCCATTAGTGCTAAATCGCTCTTAATGCTCAGCTGACTTAGCAGCTTCCTTCTTCCAATGAGGAAGAAACAAAGGAAGGGAAATATTTCGATATATACTAAATAAATATATAATATCCTCTTATTATTATTTCGTTTATATAACTAAAAATAAAAAAAAAGGATAACCAATAGACGGACATGATCCGATCACCTTTCGTTCCTACATGAAAATAATTATTTAAAAAAGAACCTTAAAAACATTTCTTCCAAGATTGGCTGAAAGAATATTTACAATTATTTTATTGGATAAAACTTCTTTCACCCTAGTAAAATAATACGAAATTTAAAAAATTCAAAATCTTCAATAGCTACATTTTAAAGTGATTTCTTGCCGTCCTTTCCTTATATTGCATATTCTACTTACAAATATTTGTTAATTGTTACTAAATTTGATGAATAATCTTTTGTTTGACATTTTCAAACTCATGTTTTAAAAATAATAATTAAGCTTATGTCAATATTAAAAAATATTCTTTTTTTATGAAAATTGGAAAAAAAATTTGTATGTTTTAAAGCAGTGTTTCCCAACCTTTTGAAGTCCACAGCACCCCAAAGCACACTAGGGCACCCTTTCTTTTTTTTTCCCCTATCAAAACGAAATTTTTGCCGCCCTCCGGAATATTTCT
The DNA here is from genome assembly GCA_023213315.1 of Euborellia annulipes. Lineage (NCBI taxonomy): Eukaryota > Metazoa > Arthropoda > Insecta > Dermaptera > Anisolabididae > Euborellia > Euborellia annulipes. The sequence continues at coordinate 33,764 of JAKCPI010029801.1, read as the reverse complement.
TTACCCTTCACAAAATTTCTGGAACACCTTCCCGAGGTATCGCCATGCTTGTTTTAAGTCTTTAATGTCTACGTGCCCAAGATGCCGAAACAGACTTAAATATATTTAAGTCTGTTAATATATTAACCTAATAACAGATCAGGGCAGGATAGGGAGACTTTAATTAATCTAAGAACAAAAAATAATTCCTGTTGAGATGGTTGCATTCTCAAGGGGTTAAAATATTCATATTAGGAACCGACCGAAGAAGTTTCGGTTAAGGATTCGTCCAGTTTCGGCCAAAAATCATGGTTTCGGTCATAGTTTCGGGTTCGGCCAGAAACCAGCCGAAACCTGAGTTCACACCCTAAAAAAAAGGTCAAATGATTTTCGCAAGAAGGATAAATGGAGTGAGTCATCACGAGGGAAAATTTACAAAAAATGATATGAATTTTATATAGGAAATTTTAAGATCGCTCAGGGGCCCTCATCTTGTGGGTACGTGGATGGCGACCACGAGCTACCCGAGTTGGGACAGGCAGTCCTATTCTTTTCATGCCTATCTCTCCCTTCCTCTTTTCTACAGGCGTCAGACCGTGCGACGGGCTGGCCTGTTCTATTCTTCCCCGGTCGCAAAAATTCATATATGTCCGTCAACCCCGCAGCGCGGGATTAAGGCGAGGAACGAAGAAGAAGATAGGAAATTTTAAGAAAAAGTTTAAAACAAGTTTCGGTTTCGGTTACGGCTGTAAATCTTGTTTCGGTCGGACTCTAATTCATATTAGAAGAGAAATATAAATTATAAATTATATACTATTATATATATATACATATAATATAAATTATTGGGCCGGCGCCCTAGAATAACGGTAGTCCACCCGCAGCGAAAGCGTGTAGGTCCTGGTTCGACTCCAGGGGGTGCAATTTTGCCCAATCTTAAGCACAAACATATCTCACAATAGTGCTATCTTAAACGATATATTGACTGACTAATGAACAGTCTATTTGAACAATGCAATGCAATGGTTGAAAAAATTCCATCCTTTTCAAACTAGGCTCTACCTAGTTAATAAAAATAATAATAGACAAGTTGTAGGGGCCTATAAGTTCATTATGGAAATAATTAAGTTACTAGAAATAGGTTCATATTCAGAATAGCTTCTTCTAAGCATTACATATTTCTTTAAGATTTTTCTTTAATTAAGAGATTTTTTTAAAAGTCTTTTCGTTATCTTGGACCATATAGGCATTTAAGAGATTTAATTTTATGAGCGTTTCTAAATATAGGGCAAGAATTTGTCTTTCCAAACATTTCTTTCGATTAAAGTATTTCGAAAAAGCATTAAAAACTTTTTTGCTTTAATATTCAAAAGTAAACACTTAGATATCCTAATACATTTCTATTTATTTATTTGTTTTGTATTATAAATTTGTTTTTCTTTTTGTTTTAGAGGACTTGTACTTCTAACCGGGTCGTTAATTAATTAATTAATTTATCATAAATATCTTAAATAAAATGACATAATTAAACCAATAAAACATACAAAATTGTTAAATGATAAAATATTTACACACTTAATTTTCTTTTTACAAATTACATCCTTCTACACAATTAGGTACATGTATATAAAATTTAATCTACTCTATTTACATTTTCTCATTGTAACATTTTAAAACATAGGTCTATTTTGATTTGTTGATTGCTCACTTATATGAAATTCAATATATTTAATTTTTTTACTTTTGTTATTACCTGAGACTAACAGATATATATAAATATTTCTTGATTACAATTATAGATGGATAGATAATTCAGAAAAATTATGAACAGAGAGCCATTAATAAAAAAAAAAAATTTGTTGGCTGGATTTTCATTATTTTCCTGAAATAAATACTAATTTAAAATTTTGACATTCGTTAACTACATGTTTATTTAAACTAATTACACCTCTAAATAAAAAAAAAAAATAAAAAAAAAAACGAAATGGTGAGAAGAGAAGAAAAAAAATCCTAGGTCAAGTACTTCAAGATTACTTAAAATCAGGGAAAGTTTTGAAATATATGAAAAATGTGATCTACTTACCCGATGTGTTGTTGTTGTTTGAACGTATCTAAACACAATTCCAGGTCACATATATGATTTAAACAAAGAAGAAACACAAAATGTCAAAATTGTGTTTGTATGATTGAGGGTGGCCGAAGAGGAATAGGAGGAGGAGGTCGACGACGACGGCATCCAGACACCAAGTCTAACGGTGTCAAGTCAACGTTCGTTCTTATTCTTACACTCACTCAATATCTTCACTCACGAAGCATCCGGGAATAAACACACACTCAATACACAATCTGAAGTTCTTAGTGACCAGTTATATGTCGTACAAGACGAAAGAAGTACTAACTAACTTGAAATTGAATTTGAAGCCAGGCCGAAACGACGGCTGCTGGCATTCTGCTTACTGCTTGAGAGTTGAGAGCTGCTCGAGGCCGACCCCCCCTCTTATTTTCTCTCTCTGTCTCTCTCCGACTCTCTCCCACTCTCTCTATCTCACTCTCTTCAGCATCCAACCACCACACAAGAAGAAAAACCTCTTGGCTTCTTTCCCTTAGGGCAAACAGATTCCTAACATTTCTAGCCCTACACTCATCATTAAAGTTGAATGTTCTTTGATTCTTCAATTCTCACTTAGAATTTCTATACTAATATTGTGTCATTTGTGGTTAGTCTTTTTATCTCTTAATCATGTTTAATTTTATGATGAATATGTTTAAAAAAAATCTGGTGTGACTGGCGCACAGCACACAACTTTCTCTTACCTTCGGTAAGAGAAAGTTGTGCACCGTGCTGGTCACACCAGATTTTTTGTGTCGAGATATATTTAGTTTCCGCTAATATATTAGGAATTTAAGATGTCAAAATTATAAACATGGGAAAATATTTATATTTTGTTACCATGGCAACCATTTCTCCTATCTTTCCTATGAAGCACAAGAGTAAAGTGTGCTTCAAACAATTTTGAGGGCAAAACGAGAATATACATTTGAAAGAGCATCTAAAAAATAATTGATTTTTGAATTTTAATCAAAATCGTTAGAGCGAATTTTGAGAAAATCGAAAAAAAACTGAAAAAGTACATCAGTAAAGTACTAGTACTCTTTGGCCGATTTTGATTAAAAGCTTATTTTTCCGGTCCCGGGGGCTGCCTAACTTAAATATAAAATTTCAACCTCCTAGCTCAATTCCTTCATGCTTAAAATTGAACACACACACACACACACCCCCCCCCCCCCCCCCCCCCCCACACACACACACACACACCCCCCCCCCCCCCCCCACACACACACACACACACACACACACACACACACACACACACACACACACACACACACACACACAGACCATGTCGCGAAAATCACTTTTTGGATTCAGGGGACCTCAAAACGTAAAGATCCATCAAAATCTCGACATCGAATTTTTGACATGAATCCAATACTTTCTCTCTATATATATATTACATATATACATAGGTAAGAGAAAGTAAAAATTATCAATAGATTAATCTTCTTATTTGCATTTAAACACCCAAAGTACTGCATTTATTCTGTTACCAAATAAATTTACAGTAAATAAATAAACCATATTTTCTTAATTTAAAAACGAGACAGCGTAAAAAAAAAATAATAAAAGTTTAATATGTATTATGTAAGTTATTTAACTTTAATATCTTTTAAACAAAACTGCAGTTTTTGAATGTTTCCTGGCAGATAGGCAGCCCAACTAACTATACACTCAGTGTGTGTGGGCTTACCTGACCAAATGATCTGTGGAACTGTTGATTTATGAGTTGCTATATATAAATCTTTTATATAGTATAATAGATTTAATATAAAATATTTTGATTAGCATTGGAGTAACTAGGGGGTCCCGGTGGGGGGGGAGTTCCTTGCCCCCCCCCCCCCCAGAAGGCTCCCTGCACCATGAAAAATTGAAACATTATGAGGCCTTCCAGGCTGTTCATGACCCCTTAGCCAAATTCCCCAGTTACGCCCATGTTGATTAGGAATTAATACTGATCATCAGTGCCGTAACAAAGGTATGAAGCGCCTGTGGCAAGTGTCTAACTTGCGCCCCCCCCCCTTCCATAATCCAATGTTTCCTAACCTTTTTTTGGGCCAAGTTCTTCCTTTTTAAAGTTTTTGTGCTCCCTATATACACATTTTGTAAAATATATAAAATGATATTTCAAATTCTAAATTGCCCCATCTCCTGAATAAGCAAATTTCCGCTCCCCCTCCCTCCAAGTTGTGAGCTGCACGTGGTTTTTATTTACCACCAATATAATCAGTGAGGCGCTACGGGAGAGGGAGGCTGATATAATTGTCGGAATGGTCGGTCCCCTTTGTTTTGCGCCCCCCAGCCTAGTTGCGTCCATGGCTGGCGCCTGTTTTGCCACGCTCTCGTTACGGCCCTGCTGATCATTTTGAATATTCATCTTATTATGAAAATATCTTCGGATTTTAATGAAAATTTAAATTTATTTTTAGATATAAATTAATATATGGCTTTTTGATTTAACTTATTTGTAATTTTTAATTTGTGCGGTAATTTTTTTTATAAATTAAAAATAAAACGCAAGTTAAACCAAAAACTCTATTTTAATTTATACCTAAAAACAAGTTAAAATTTAAATTCTCATTACCTGGCTCAGAGAGATGTCATTAGATTCTCGTGCCTGGGTTGCCGGGTTTGCTTCCCTTCCCAAGCGGGAAAAATTTATTTCAATTTAATTGGGTACCAATCAATTGAAATAACTAGGGATGGGACCTATGTGGTCTTACATACCAAAAAGACCTTTAAAAACAAACAAAAAAAATTCTCATTAAAATAGAGTGATATTTTCTAATTAAGATTATCAATATTGACGTTTGTCAACCTCTCGGCCAAGAAGGGGGAGGGGTAGGGGGAATAGAAATTTTAAATAATCTTTTTAAATATCTATAGTCTTAGCCACAAATAATTTCAATCATTTCAAGAGAGTCTGTAAGCTCTCTTTATTTTCCCTCCTATATTTAAACAATTGAAGAAATAATAAAGACAAAACATTGGGCTTAATAATTTTTGATTATATTAATTCCGTTATTGCCCCCGAGTTTGGCGTAGTAGGTAGAGTGCCTACCTCCTATACCACCCGCGACGGGTTCGGACCCAGGCAGTCCGATGATTTTATTTAAGCCATTTGGATACCAGATGGCTTAAATAGAAATGCCTGAACCCCCAATATATATATTACTTCAACGGTTATCGTCTAAAAGTCTTAAATGGCCTCAGTTGCCGAAAAGACTGTGTGAATGTGTGTGTGAGTGTGAGTGTGAATGAGAAAAAGTGTGAATGTTTAAAAAAAAAAAAAAAATTCCGTTATTATATAAATAGATGAAGTTATGGACACTGGCAGATGAAGGTTTTCTTTTTTGGGAGTACAAGGTCGGCCGGCCAGAAGTGACCAATCTCAGTAGGTTCAGAGTACTCTAATGCTAATTACATTATATCAAATACATCAATTCACTAAAATAATGATAGGAACAAATGTATAAAGAACCGGTGGAAATCTATACTATATATAAACGACGAATGTGTGCGTGTGTGTGTTACACTCCGTTCTCAGCAGCCATTAGGCGTAGAGACATGAGCGATCGCTCATTTTGATCCTCGAGGGGTGAGGATGATGCAGAAAAGGCGAGGGTCTGCCGCAGGCGGGCCCGAGTCAGCTGGAGGGGGGTTCAGGGGGGCGTAGTCCCCTGTCTAGACGCCAGCCCGCTTCTCATAATTAAGAAAAGGCGAGGGTCCGCCGAAGGCTGATTAGTCCAGTCAAAATAGACTAAATTATGATTCCAGTTTGCATTAATTCCCAACAAGCTGGATTTTTGTGCAGGTCTTGAATACGTCATTACAAATGATATGTCAAAAGTCCCCATCGATCCCGCTTGTGCGTTGTTTTTTATTCGAGGTCAAAGGTCACAAATTTGCGTTTTTTGCGTATATCTCTGAAACAACGAGAGCTATCGAAAAATGGTTTAGACAAAGTTTGTAGATCGTAAAATTGTCTACAAAAAATATCTCAACACTTTTTCTTCTACAAAGCATCGCTTTCGAGATATCGTGACTTTAGAGCGCAGAAAAGTCGTACTTTCGACTATATGCACACATTTCCGCACCACCTCTGAGGTAGTGTACACGGCGCTTTTTTTTTTAACGTGGTTTCCCCAGTAGGAATACTCCACAATATATTTTGATCGAGGGAATGTAATGGGACACTATTTTATTGATGAAATTTTTTTTTTTTATTTAAATTTATTGAAAATTTTAACAGCAAGAAAATTACATCATCATTCAACATCAAATTCTTCATAGTCACTCGTTTCTTCTTCATCACTGTCTTCTTCCTCTTCTTGCTCGATTTGTGTAGACTGCTCCAAGAAGAGAGATATATCAGTTATATCCTCATCAATTTCGAAACAATCTTCATCTGTTGTATTTGATTCAATGTTGGTGCAAGATTGGCCTTGACAATTGGTACATACCGATGAACAATACAATCCAACTTTTCTGCACCCGCAATTGTTTGTGCAGCCTTTTTTGCAATTACAAAAAATTGTATTGAGTAATTTTTCTGGAGCAGGTGGCAGTAAAGTCTGGATTGGCTCCAAACTATTATTCATCAATTTCCAGCCCCAATCTTCAGGATTTAGATCATTGCCTAGCCACACTTGCACTTGGTAGAACACACGAAACAAGTGTTGATTAGCAGAAGCAGATGTTGGAGGGAGACAAGATAACTGCACTCTCTTATTGTTTTTTGTATTTTTCACAAAACTCAAATATCTATACTTGTCTATCGATTCCATTTTTTTTGGAGCTCCATACATAGCAAGGAGAACACGAATTCCATTGGTGAGGATAACATCTGCTGACGAGTTAATATTTGTAAATACTTTTGCGTTATCAATCAAGTCTTCACGTTTTTCAAACAATTTGAATACTGTATTTTTACCTCTTTTGAAAATTGCTGATGTCGTATCGCAGCCAGTTATCGCATGAAGGAATAATATATGAGGCGACATTAAATAAAAAAAAAAAATTTCATCAATAAAATAGTGTCCCATTACATTCTCTCGATCAAAATATATTGTGGAGTATTCCTACTGGGGAAACCACGTTAAAAAAAAAAGCGCCGTGTACACTACCTCAGAGGTGGTGCCGAAATGTGTGCATATAGTCGAAAGTACGACTTTTCTGCGCTCTAAAGTCACGATATCTCGAAAGCGATGCTTTGTAGAAGAAAAAGTGTTGAGATATTTTTTTGTAGACAATTTTACGATCTACAAACTTTGTCTAAACCATTTTTCGATAGCTCTCGTTGTTTCAGAGATATACGCAAAAAACGCAAATTTGTGACCTTTGACCTCGAATAAAAAACAACGCACAAGCGGGATCGATGGGGACTTTTGACATATCATTTGTAATGACGTATTCAAGACCTGCACAAAAATCCAGCTTGTTGGGAATTAATGCAAACTGGAATGTCTATTTTGACTGGACTAGATAGCGCGGCAGCCGGAGCAGCCGCGAAGCGGCTGCGGCCGGCTGGTTATAGTATATTATTTAATTAAAAATAATGGTGATATCAAGAATTAATATTTGATGAATTATTTTATTATTAATTAAAGCGCTCTTAGCTCAATCTAAGTATTCTTATCTCTTAGCACTTTTCCCAAAACCAGAAATAACGAAACATGCCAGCCACCGAATTGTGTTAGTCTCTTTTATAAGTTTAAACGTTTTCCTTAAAGCAAAATTGTTTATTAAAATGTTTAATTTTAATAAATATTAATACTACAGTCCTAAAAGAATTTTTCATTATCATCTTTTTGTTTTGCCCATTTTTTGAAACTAAAATGGGCGGGTAAGAAAAACAGCTTTATTTTATATATAATCAATAAAGACCGTTATATAAAGACTCTGGAACTAATAATACTGACGATAACACAAAGAGTTGCTTTAACGAAATTGCGCTAAATCAGTGAGAGAAAAAAACTAAGCATTTTTTTCAAAGTCACAATGAACCATCTAGATTAATTGATTAATATTATTGTTTATTTATTTTTTAAAGAAGAAATCAATGAATGAGACTCCTTAAAACATACACTGGGAGGGGTGAGTGGGATCATCTACGTCATCAAAAGAGTTGGCGAGGTTTCAATGATTGACGCAAATGAACCAAATCAAAGTATAAGTGTCTTCTATTCCTGTTTCAAGACATAAATTTTATTAATAATTGATAAATAAAAAGAAAAAAACGTACAAAAAAAAGCTCTTAAGAAATACCTGTTCCAGTCGAAAGGGGGATTTCCTGGTAATTAAAAAAAAAATCTGGTGTGATAAATGTTTAAGAGAAAGTAATATGATGTTCTGTCATACCAAATGTTCTGGGAACTCCATTTCTTTTTCTTTCCAATTCTAGTTAATAATACTGTATTATTAATATACCAGATTTTGAGAAATACGAAAAAAGCAAAGAGTTTTAATATGACGCGGACAAATCCAATTTTGAAATTAAGGGTATTTTTCGGGGGACTAAAATATTTTGTAAATGGGAGGGGGCAAATAACTGGTATTTTGAGGCTAGAATGTCAATTTTTTATCGCAAGTGACATCTCGTTATTCCAAAATACTAAACTTAAAGACAATTTTGGGATTTTCAGTCGAAATTTTGACACTTTGAGTTAAAAATTCTCACAGAAGATATTGTCCGATTTGGGGAAAAAAAAAAAATATATCTTTAATGTTCATGTGGCTGGGCCACTTTTGCCAGGAATTACATTTCGCTCCCAAAAAAGTGGCAAAACAACCCAACCCTAGTATACATCAATAAACCCTTAAGTAAAAATAAAAAATAAAAACTAAAAAAAAAACTCCAATTTTTTTTCTCTAATAGAAAGTACTGTCTCATATTATTCAATACTACCCTATTTTCAAATTCATTGAAAATGAAATTTTTTTAGAAACAATAAATTTATTTACGGTTATTCTGGCACCTTATAGGATCCATATATGGACCCTGTTACGCATTAGTGTGTCAAGCGCCAAAAAAAATTAAAAATTGAGTTATGCACGGAATATTGTTTCAAATGCAATAATTAATAGTATTTTTTATGAAACATGTCCTCAAAAAATTTATATTTAATGTTACTTGCACAATTGACAAAAAAATGATATATTATTTAATCAAAACAATGTAAATAAGAAAAACTTAAATGTTTTCTCAAATGGCTTAAATAGAAATGCCTGAACCCCCAATAGATAATATATATTACAACGGTTATCGTCAAAGTCTTAAATCGCCTAAGTTGCCGAAAAGACTGTGTGAATGTGTGTGTGAGTGTGAGTGTGAATGAGAAAAAAAAATTTTTTTTCTCAAATCTCGGAATCTGGCGCTTGACACACTAATGCGTAACAGGGTCCATATAATAACAGAAACAGAACCAAAAGTGTGTGTTCATATTCCTAACTCTTCCCCTACCTTTATACAGAACGACAGATAAAATTTTATTTATGACAAGTTGATTAATTGAGAAATTAAAAAATTTTCGTTTTGAAAATTTCTAATTTTAATTAAAAAAATATTTAAAAAAAGCTCGTTAGTAGAGTAATCACGCGTCAGAGCTTGACGTTAATAGCCGCTGTCAGGTTATTATTATTGTTTTAAAATATATGTATACTAACATGAATAAAAATAACCAGGTGAGAATAAATTTCCCAAAATATCCAGATTTTAGACGAGATAATAAAGTTTTGTTCGTCCCAAGGCCTTGCTAATTATTTTAGTGGTCTAGAATTACCCAGAAGATTAAACCACACTAGCCGGCATTTCTCTTTGATTAATACTAGCCGAGCGCTCCCTGGACCCCCCGTAAGCTGACACGGGCCCGCCTGCCGCGGACCCTCGCCTTTTCTTAATTATGAGAAGCCGTCCCACTCGCCTTGGAAGGGTTGGCATCTAGACAGGGGGGCTCGCAAATAATTCGCTCCAACGATTTTGATTAAAATTCAAAAATCAATTATTTTTTACATGCTCTTTAAAATGTACATGTATATTCTCATTTTGCCCTTGAAATATTTTGAAGCACACTTTACTCTTGTACTTCAGAGGAAAGAAAGGAGAAATGGTTGCTATGCTAACAAAATATTAATATTTTCCCAATAAATTTTACATACTGTATCTCGATTAAAAAAAAAAAAAAAACATTCACACTTTTTCTCATTCACATTCACACTCACACACACATTCACTCTGTCTTTTCGGCAACCCAGGCCATATAAGACATTTACTATAACCGTTATTGATTTAATATACATATATGGGGTCCAGGCATTCTTATTTAAGCCATTCGGTATCCGAGTGGCTTTAAATAAAATCATCGGACTGCCTGGGGTCCGAACTCGCGTCGTTTGGTATAGGAGGTTAGCACGCTAACCTCTCCACCAAGCCCCGAGGGGCTACCATATCTCAATTGTACCATACTGTCGGAATCCAAATTTAGACTATGTCGAAACAAAAAATCTGGTGTGACCATGGGCGTAACTAGGAGGGTTCCGGGGGCCCCCAGAAGGCCCCCCTCCCTAGAAAGTTCTCTAATCCAAGAAAAATTGAGAAAATATGAGCTTAAGCCTCCCGGTGTAGCTGGTCCCATCAGGGGCGGATTAAAGGGGGGGGCGCGGGGAGGGGGCGATCGCCCCCCCCCCCCCGAGAAGAAATTCAAACAGTTATAAAAACTAGTAATCTAAAGAAATTATGATTTCCGCTCTTTAATTTCAATTGAATTTGTTACCAATCAATTTAAATAAATAGGAAAGGGGTCTAAATGGCCATAAATGCCAACAAAGTCCTTAAATAAAAAAAAAAAAAAAAACCGCCCCCCCCGACAAAATTGCATTAATCCGCCACTGGGTCCCATGCCCCCCCCCCCCCCCAGCCAAATTCTCTAGTTATGCCCATGGGTGTGACAAGCACAGAACACAACTTTCGATTACCGTAGGTAATTCAGTTATTAAATTATTTACAACTATTCATTCGAACATTCATTTTTATAATACAGTATATTAAGAATTTGCTTAAAGCTATGAGTGAAATTTTCATATTTCTCTTGAGATCTATTAATTCCAAGGACCAAGTGTACTTTTTAATTTTGCTTTTGAAACATTATATTTAAGTTATTTGCTTTGTAAACTTTCTTGTAAACAAGAGCTCTCTTGGAACACCGCTCTCTAGAAAATGCATGCAATCACTCGATCTCCTCATTAGGTAGTCTAGAGTTTGGAGGTAAAAGATGAGTTCTTGGTTGTTATTTTTTGATATATTGAACCTTAAAAACTGAAACTCGTCATGTTTCATTGGATTCTTGATTCTGATCACACTGATTTCGAGCAGCAAGAGATGATAAAGATTCTCTTGTGGAGAGTGCAAATTACCAATACTTCGATTTAATGACAGATTTAGGCAGGGTTTCTTCATCGGCACTCAGTTCAGTTCGGATCTTTGCGTTGAGATGATAAATCCAATGAAAATACAACACGTTTCTATCAAAATTATTCAAAAAAATTAATTGTATTTTTTCTTGAAAACTACACAAAAAAAAAAATTCAAATACAGTAAGTGGTCTTCAGAATATTTCAATGGCAAAATGAGAATATACATTTGAAAGAGCATCTAAAAAATAATTGATTTTTGAATTTTAATCAAAATCGTTAAAGCGAATTTTGAGAAAATCGAAAAAAACTGAAAAAGTACATCAGCAAAGTACTAGTACTCTTTGGCTAATTTTGTTCAAAAGCTTATTTTATTTGTACAAAACTTAAATATAAAATTTCAACCTCGTTGCTCAATTCCTTCATGCAGTGGCGGATTAATGCAATTTTGTCGGGGGGGGCGGTTTTTTTTTTTTTAATATAAGGACTTTGTGGGCATCTATGGCCATTTAGACCCCTTTCCTATTTATTTAAATTGATTGGTAATAAATTCAATTGAAATTAAAGGCCGGAAATCATAATTTCTTTAGATTACTAGTTTTTATAACATCGTGAATTTCTTCTCGGGGGGGGGAGGCGATCGCCCCCCTCGCCCCCCCCTTTAATCCGCCCCTGTCTTCATGCTTAAAATTGAACACACACACACAGACAGACAGACCATGTCGCGAAAGCCACTTTTTTGGAATCAGGGGACGTGTATATCCATCAAAATCTCGACATAGAATTTTTGACATGAATCCAATACTTTCTCTCTCTATATATTAATACATTAATGCATATTAACATAAACATATAGGTAAGAAAAAGTAAAAACTGGACATTTATCGGGAAATACGAAAGAAACCATCGACATTTAATTTTTCAATTTAAATAATTACTAATTTTAAGTCAAGTTTTAAAGTCAAGTCAAAATTTTGTTAAAAATTAAAATAATTTATTTTAAAATTATTGTTTATGCGAGGCATATGAGGTCATTTGAGTCCCTTCTCTATTCTACGTATGTAGAATGTATAAATTAAGAAAAATTCAACTATCTGCTGTCGTTCAACACTCGGGGTACCTATTCCAAAGTTCAGCAATGCTTGGCCTTGCTTAACAAATAAAAATTCAAATAGAAAAAAATCTGATTGTAATGAAAATTGAAATTGATGTCATTTCAATTTTGCGAATGTATTTATGTTTAATTTTTTTTTTTTTTTTTAATAAGTAGGCTATTTCTTGGATATTTTTTCTTCCATGTTTAATTACAGTTTATTAAGTCAATATAGATTTTTTATTTAAATCAAACGCCCTTTAGCAACCCTGACTTAAATTAAATACGTAATTATAAAATAAAAACGTAATAATATTGAGCTTATTTGTAAAATGGGAAATGTATACAAAACAAAGGAAAGCGAAATGATTTGAGCGGAGTCATGGCCAAGTTGTGAGAGTGACACGCCTCACCTCGCCTAATTGGCTGCTTGAAAAGACCCGGGTAAATAGATTCGGAATTGATACAATTACATAGAGATTATTTGGCAATAGGTACAGGAAGAATCCAGGAGAATTTTATTTTTCGGTAAAGATCCGAGTCAGGACACTTTAGCTAATATCTCGCACTCTAAACTTATTCGGTTTTAACAATCTGTATGGTAAAGTGGTTAAATAGAATCTTATTTACGAGAATTTATGGATAATTAAAAAAATCTGGTGTGACTTAACGCACAGCAAAAGACTCTCTTACCTTCGGTAATTGAAAGTTGTGTACTGTGCTGACACTCTAGATTTTTTTGTGCTGACATATATGTTTCTCATAGCACTTTTGTTCCTAACTTAAGCATTTGCGTTTCATAGATGAACTTGAACTAAGACTGCTTCCATTGGAAATAAGAAAGTAAAAATCTGAAATACTACATCATTAAAGTGTACATCAATCAAAGTTTTAGAAAAAATTTATTAATATACTTTTTAAAGAACATCAAAAAAATAGTTGTTTTATGAATTTTAATCAAAATCGTTTTAACGAATTTTGAAAAACTGAAAAAACACTTCAGTAAAGTACTAGTACTTTTTGGCCGATTTTGTTCAAAAGCTTATTTTAACTGTCCGGGAAGGTACCTAACTTAAATATAAAATTTCAACCTCGTAGCTCATTTCTTTCATGCTTAAAAGCGTCACTCAACTACAGGCAGACACTCAAACATGTTATGAAAACAACTTTTTAGAAATTAGAGGTATTTCTATCAAAATCTTGACATCGAATTTTCGACATGATATTTTCTATATATATATATATATATATATATTAAATCTACATAAATAGGTAAGAGAAAGTAATTAACTCTTTCACCATACTTAAACTATTTTACTGTAAATATGGTGAATTTTTACTCTCTCTTACCTATGTATATATGTAATATATATATAGAGAGAAAGTATTGGATTCATGTCAAAAATTCGATGTCGAGATTTTGATGGATCTTCACGTTTTGAGGTCCCCTGAATCCAAAAAAGTGGTTTTCGCGACATGGTCTGTCTGTGGGTGTGTGGGTGTGTGGGTGGGTGGGTGGGTGGGTGGGTGTGTGTTCAATTTTAAGCATGAAGGAATTGAGCTATGAGGCTGAAATTTTATATTTAAGTTAAACACCCCCGGGACCGGAAAAATAAGCTTTTAATCAAAATCGGCCAAAGAGTACTAGTACTTTACTGATGTACTTTTTCAGTTTTTTTCGATTTTCTCAAAATTTGCTCCAACGATTTTTTTTTAATTCAAAAATCAATTATTTTTTAGATGCTCTTTAAAATGTATATTCTCATTTTCTGATTGAAATCTTCTGAAGACCACTTTACTCTTGTACTCCATAGAAAAGATAGGAGAAATGGTTGCCATGGTAACAAAATTAAATATTTTCCCATACTTATAAATTTTACATCTGAATTCATATGTTCCTTACTGTCGGGAACTAAATACATGTCGACACAAAAAATCTGGTGTGACAAGCATAGAACACAACTTTCGATTACCGAAGGTAAGAGAAAGTTGTGTGCTGTGCGCCAGTCACACCAGATTTTTTAAACTAAAAATCAATTTTGGTATTTATCTTACAATTTCTAATTAAGAATACAAATTGTTTAAGCTAAAATTATAATTTTTTTTTTCAAATGTCAGAATGGAAGGAGAATCGGCCTAATTATTTCTTTTACCTCCCATGCCGTTCAAGTCTCTTAATCATAAACATATTTATATTTAAACCAAAATACGAATATCAAGATGAATTAAAATCTAAATTTTTTTATCCCTGGCTTGTTATATAAAATTTAAATATTAAAATACGTTTCTAGCTACTTAAAAAAAACCACATCTACATCAGCTATAGACCTTTAAATAAGAAATTTTATCAATGGACGGAGAGAACAATGAATTAAGACTGGCAGCAAAGAAAAAAAAACACCAAATCATTTTTGAAACTAGATTTTTCCTCCTTTGACCAGTTTTTCAAATATTATTATTATTATTATTATTATTTATAAATAAGGCTTCTCAGCAACTACTTCTCTTATACAAGTCACTACGAGATGAACACCCACTTCTCAAAATGAATAGACATACAACGAATCATCGCTTATTCAAAAAAATTTCCAAATTCCAAAATTGGTATGATAATAATACCGTCATTCGAGGAGGATAAAATTCTTATTTTTCTCATTTCCTCCATACCTTTAAAATCAATTTATATTTCTTTTAAACAATAATTATTAATTGGAAAACTTTGTGAAATTAATAATAACACTTTAACTCTACTTTTGTCCTTTATGCATAATTAATTCTCTTATTAATGGTATTTTAATGTTTATTCTTTTTCGTTCTTTCTCTTTCACTCCAAATGAATTAAATACAGTTTTAAAATAACATGAATAAATAAAGTAAAAATTTTCCTAACGGTTTAAGTTATAATAAGGTTAAAATTTTTTTTTATTGTGGAAGTGTGTCATTAAGTAAACATAATTACGAAAATAATTTTCTCTTTAAAGATTAAAATTTATTAATTAATATATAATAGTAGTATTCTAATTAAAGCGAATTTACATTTTTTTAAATAAACTTACGGACACAGGCAGATAGAATTTTTTTCTATATACAGTAATTATCATAAAGGCTAGTCATTTTAAATAAGGCCTTTGGGGAATTCGCACCCTTCTACCTTTTCGGGGAGGAAAACGAAATAGTAGGTATCTTGAAAATTTCTTACTTTCTCATATTTTATAAATAAATATTGAATAATATTTAAAAAAAATATTATTTTTGTTTAATAATGAGAGGAAAATTTGAAAAATAAATATTCATTGCGTGTTTAACTATGAGTATCTATAATTACCTTTGATAATTGACAGTACTTTTGAAGTTTTATTGATTAACGCCCTTTTAATGTATGTGAATACTTTAGATCAGACATTTTTTCAATATTAGTTTTTGATAAATTACGTTGTTGATGAATATAGAGGATAATAATTTTTTTCTTGTCCTTCAAATCCTAAGGGCGTTATCTAAACAATGTATAGTTATTAAAAGACACGCATATTTATTAAAATAAAAAAACGACAATTATGTTTTGGTTTGATTTTTTAAGAGTAGTGCTTTTAATTATTGGCTACTGTAGATGATAAAAATAAAACTTTTCTATGACTTTTACTACCTCCTCAATTTATCAATATATAACATTATTATTATTATTATTATATATATGATAATTATTTTGAATAACTTTAAGAAATTAGTAGGCTATTTATTTCTAGTTTTATTCAATTTTTTTTTTTTAAATTCTGCCCCTTTGGCTTACCGCCATTGGGCTAAAAGTCGTTACAAAATATATTTTTACAAAATTTGTATAGCTAAAAAAAATTTAAATACAATAATACAACAATATAAGTACAATAAAAACCTATTACAAAACTATATAGTTTACAAAAAAAGTTTTATTCTATTTTCGTCATTTGGTTCAGGGATAATTTATTTACAGTGAGTGGAACCTCGCTTAACAAGTTTAATTCCTTAAGAATCAAAATCGTAAAGCAAAAGACTCGTTCAGATCTATTCTCTAAAATCAGATGTTAAAATTTAAAATAAACAAATGGGTGTTAAATAGTAATGTAAAAACAATCAGAGTTAAAAAAATGCTATTCTCTAAACAAAATTTTAACAGCGACGTTAACATGTTGCTTTTATTTCAAAGCTATCAAAATCATAACCTTACTTTTTAGGTTAAGGACGCCAATTTTATTTTAAACACGACGTTAAAATATTAAAGACACCCCATTAATTTTTAACACTATTTACTAAATGTTAACGCTTTGACTTTTAAGTCGGCCCTGGTTTGTTAATAAATTGAAATATAACTAGCTGCTTGCTCATTTATTCTTCCTATTTGATTATCAACCCTCAGCTATATACCTCCTTCAAATTTTAAGTTTTTGTTTACAGAATAGCTATTTGAGGCAAGGAAGTGATTTTGAATAGCATTTTTTAACGCTGATTGTTTTTACATTACTTTTTAACACCTATTTGTTTATTTTAAATTTTAATGTCTGTTTTCGATGCTACAGCAATAATTTTTAATAAAAACCCTTTAATGATGAGGAAATAAAGTTTTCTCGAAACGTCTCATTAATTGTAACAAAATCGGAGGCTTTAATTTTGGCTGCACCTGCTTCCTTCCTTGTGCAAAAACCCTTTAATATAATAACATTATATTTCTAATTTTTTTTTTTTTTACTTTCTCTTACCCTATATATGAAATATATAAAGAGAGAAAGTATTGCGATCATGTCAAAAATTCGAAATTTTGATGGATATACATGTTTTGAGGTCCCCTGAGTCCAAAAAAGTGGGTCCCGCAAATTGGTCTGTGTGTGTGTGTATGTGTGTGTGCGTGTGTCTGTGTGGACAGATTTTTAGCATGAAGGAATTGAGCTACCGGATTGAAATTTTATATTTAACTTAGGTACCTTCCCAGACGCTCAAAATAAGCTTTTGAACAAAATCGGCCAAAAAGTACTAGTACTTTACTGATGTACTTTTTCAGTTTTTTTCGATTTTCTCAAAATTCCTTATGCAATTTTGTATTTAATTAGTTAGCATTCTATATTGTGTATAAAATGTCCAGTATGAGATTAAAATTTTGAAAAATAACCATAGTTTATTTCAAGCAGTCAACATTTAAAATGCAAGTTTGAAACTAAGGTGCTACGGGAAACTAAATATATCTCGACACAAAAAATCTGGTGTGACCAGCACGGTGCACAACTTTCTCTTACCGAAGGGTAAGAGAAAGTTGTGTGCTGTGCGCCAGTCACACCAGATTTTTTTTGTAAATTGTAATCACTAAATTTAAAAATGCAAATATTAAATATAAAAAAAAATTCTAAACTTATTGGACAGACTTTTATTTTGTCTAGTGCGTGTTTTGTACTCGTTATGCGAAACGTCGCTCGTTGAGCGAGTCATTTTTTTTACAATTTCGCTCCATTAGAATAACAAGGTTCTAACTGACATTTTTGGCGAAATTGAGTTAACATCATTAATGAATATCTCTTTAGTATATCTATGCAGGGAACTGACTTAGGATGCGATATGTTGGAAAATAAGGGAACTAGTCAGAATAACAAGGTTCTATCTGACATTAACAGCAAGTTTGTTTTGGGTTAACATGGCTCTAACTGTCATCATGACCCCTCATGCAGATATCAGCAGCCTATTTTATTTAAGAAAACTAAACATATACAATCTTACGGCATATTTTACTGTAACCAAGAAGGTGTATTGTGCATTATGGCCAGAAACATTTTCAGGTCGAACGGGAACATTTTGAACTTTTTTCAGTTTTTCGCATATATATCGTAAACTAAGCATATTTTGATTACCCTAGTCCAAGACAAATATAATCGTATGGAGGAAGGCCGTCTAATTTACAGGAAGGTGAAGAAAATAGACTTAATTCGGCCCAAAATTATTTATTACCAATGTCTACGTTTCGGGGACTAAACGTTACCCATCCTCAGGACAAAGGTCGTAAAGTCTTTCGTGCCTCCAGCACTCGTGTAATAAATACAACAATAATTTGTTGTGTGAAATGATGGCTGTATTTTATATTAGGGTTCAGCTCACCATATAGCCAAATTACTTGCAAATTTTAACCACGAGCCACTCTGAGTCAATGCTAAGCATCTAGGTGACGTTTAGTCCCCGAAACGTAGACATTGGTAATAAATAATTTTGGGCCGAATTAAGTCTATTTTCTTCACCGTCCAAGACAAAGTTGTAGTGTATTAAATTTACTAAAATATGGTACACTAAACGAATTCGTAGACTCAATACTGACCGAGGTACGGCCGGTCAAAGTTTGATAAATTTTCCTGAAATATAACATTTTGTCTAAATTAGTTAGTTATCGATATATATGCGAAAAGCTGAAAAAAGTTTAAAATCTTTGAGGGGTTTTCCTCTCCTGCCCCTCTCCAAGTTAGGACAAAGTCACGAAGTCTAAGACTTAGAATAGACAAATAACTTGTTAAAAATTTAATTTACTTTGGAATACTTTCTAGGTAAAAAGTGGATATCCTCAGGACTATTCGTTTTTTCGGACATTTTTTACATTTTGAGAAAATTTGTCTTACTTTGACCGGCCGTACCTCGATCAGTATTGAGTCTACGAATTTGTTTAGTGTACCATATTTTAGTAAATTTAATGCTCTACAACTTTGCATGGTGCTATGGTTCGCAAAATAAGATTAGTTTACGAGATATAAGCGAAAAATCTAAATAATTCTCAAATTTTTGAGGTCTTTGTCACCTTCCATTCACCCCCCCCCCTCACTGAGGGCCCTCGAGGTTAATAATTTAGGATAGACATCCTAGAGAACCCCCCAAATAACCTGTAAAAATTTCATTCCTTTCGAAAATTTTTCCGGAAAAAAGTTATATCGAATGGTCTGTATTGTGATTTTCCACTTATTTTTCAAAATATCATTAATACTATAGATTTTAACGAAAAAATCGTTATGATAACACTTCAAGAGAATTAAATTTGCTACGAAATGAGACAAGAATCAGTTTTCTACGACAATTGGTTTTCATTTTATGAAGTAAAAACTATGAATTTTTACATAAAATCGCACTTTTTCAAAATTTTAACCCCGTTGAGGCACGGGTTAACGTTATCCAATTTAGCTAAAACTTTGCCATTATCATTTTCTAGCCAAAAGGCAACTTTTAGGATGTTCGGCCGAAAGAAATTAAAAAATTTTGTTTTTTGCGGCCCCCCAAATGTGCAGTTAGAACTAAGTTATTCTGAAAATGCTCATTTACAGAATAACAAAGTTCTATCTGCAAAATGCTATTATTTTTTTAAAATAAATGATAATGTTTTTTTATCATCCAAACATTGGAAAATAATAACTTTAATGTAAACAACTTATTTAAAAAAATTTGGGACGAAAACTGTTATATTTAACGTACTACAGCTATTACAATCTTTGACTTCATTTTTCTCAAAACTAGTGTTGGTGCAGTTAGAACCTTGTTATTCTAATGGACCAATTTGTTTTGCTCGTTATGCGAATTGCTCGTTATGAGAGGTGCCCTTCAAGCGAGGTTCTGTATTCTTTAATCACCTCAACAAACGCCAGACCGTGCAACTAGTAGACTTGCTCTTTCTTTTGAATGAATCACTTAAAAAAAAGTTATCTTAAAATTCGGATTTAATTGCCAAGAAAAGGTCAAGTATGTAATTTGAAAAAATTTTTGAATTGCCCTAGGATATTATTCAATTTCACATAATAGTTATTATTCGCGAAATAAATATATCAAGAAAATAGATTATATAATGATAGGTGGAGGAAATGCAGACTACTTTTGTTTATGCAACCCGACAAGAACAAATTAAAATTATAATCATGATTCACTCGTTCTTCCCGGAGGGGGACTTTTTCTAAATTTGGTTAAGCAGAATATAAATGGCTGGTGATCTTAATTCTAATTCTAATCACAATTGGGAAATTTTATATCTTATGAAACATTTAATTATTTAAAGGAAAAATTTAACATTTTCGTTTTGTCTTTAGAAAATTTTTATTTAAAATTTTCGAAGAAAAATTTCCTTTTGAAGTGAGTTGATTGGGTGGTAACAATCGATCAGTTTCTAGAATAACGCCAACACCTTCTTCAGTATATTATTATTAAATTAAATTCATTACCGTAACTTCTGCTTAATATTTATTTCTAACCTCACGGCATTTAGAGGAAAAAAGTCGCTCTCTAAAAATTTAAAGTACAAAATTTTATTTCAAAATAATATCAAGAGGCTTTAGAATTAGGCATATAAATTATAAATAACTCTCATTTAATAAGCTACATTTATGAAGGTACAGTATTTTATTCTCAAATCGATATTTTCAATAACCTTAGTTGTTTCAAGTCATTGGTTAATGGGCGTATGATTAGTCAGGTTCTATTTAGACATTTGCATACAAGTATTATTTATGTATATTTATATCACCTTATTGATTTATAAGTCACACTTATATTGTGTTTTAGTCTAAATTTGAAATTATAATAATACATCAAAATAATTTTTTTAATATTTAAAATTCTAAACTTATTGGACAGACTTTTATTTTGTCTAGTCCGTGTTATGTACTCGTTATGCGAAACGTCGCTCGTTGAGCGAGTCATTTTTTTTACCTTTCTTATAAAGTTCTTAGATTCAAACAAAAATTGAATTGAAAAACTCAAATTATTTCCATTTCTAATAATAAATATCTCTTTATGTAGAAAAAATGTTTTTTTTAATTTTGCCCTTTTCGGCTACTGAGGTCATTTAGAGATTTTATCGGATTATATTTATTAATAAATACCGGGTTGATTGCTACCGGGCGACGTTTCACAGGCTGATTCCTCGGGGTCGCCCACCCGAGGTTTTGCCGCGCTTGTAGAATCAATTGTTTAGAGGAACTTTTTATGATATTTTATATCTTAAATAGTGAAATGCCTATTTCACTCCTCCTGCCCTGGAGGAGCCAAAAATAAGAGCCGAATATACATAAATTGATTTAGATTTAATGTACATCTACATTAAGTGACATAGTAGTAATTTTAATATAACTTTATTCTTTTATATTATTGATTCACTAGCGGTCCTAGGGGATGCCCTAGCCCTCCCCCCCTCTGTTGTTCAGAAGAAATTATGATTTTCATCATACAAAATTTATTTATTAATTCTAATTTGAATCCGTTATGCTCAGGGGCCCACATCTTGTGGGTACGTGGATGGCGACCACGAGCTACCCGAGCTGGGACAGACAGTCCTATTCTTTCCATGACTGTCCCTTCCTTCTTCCTTTTTCAACAGGCGTCAGACCGTGCGATCGGCTGGCATGTTCTATTCTCTCCGGTTGCAAAAAACCCATTCCCCCGACCCCGCACTGCGGGAATAAGGCTAGGAAAGAAGAAGAAGAATTCTAATTTGAATCCGTAACTAAAATATAATTGGGCCGGCGCCCTAGGATAAGGGTAGTCACCCGCCGCGAAAGCGTGGCGGTTCTGGTTCGACTCCAGGGGGTGAAATTTTGCCCAATCATAAGCACAAACATATCTCGCAAATTTGCTATCTTAAACGATATATTAGCTGGGTAATGAACAGTCTATTTGATTGATTGAAAAAATTCCATCCTTTTCAAACAAGGCTCTACCTAGCTAAAATATAATTATTAATCCCATTATTCTCCCCTCCTTGAATACGCTACTTTCCCCCTCTCCTTTACCAAAAATTTCGGTCCGCCTCTTTCAAAAAAATACTAAGACCGCCACTGATATTTTTTTTTTATAATTTTTTTTTAGAAATAACCCAAAATATACCAAGTCCACGAACATTGGCAAGATTTTTATTTTTGGTTTAAGGTGCTCTAATAACATTTTTTCCTTTTTTTGATAATGGTTCCTTATATCTAATTTTATTTTAAATATATTTTCTTAGTTTTTATTTGAAGGAGATTAATTCTTATTATTGAGAACCCCCTTAGTGAATTTTAATTTTGATTTTTTTTTCTCTCGCTTTAATGTCTTTTCTTTCTTTCATTATGCTATCTATAATGGATCGTACTCGTTATGCCGATCTTTGTTCTCCAACCATCCAATCTGTCTTGTTTAATAAGAGGATTCTAATGGCTGCATTACTTATCAGTCGGAATAGAAAAGTTGATATTTTTTTGAGATAAAGAATAATAATTTTTTTTTTTTTTCTCTCCCCCCCCCCCCCCCCCCCCCCCCCCCCCCCCCCCCCCCCCCCCTTTTTTTATAATAGGGTTTTATTTATTCCCACCCAAAAAAAAAAAACCGCCCCCCGGGGGCCCGCACCCGAGGCGGGGGGAAGGGCCCCCCCAACCACCCCCACCCCTTGGACGAATAATATTTGAGATAAAAGACATTTTTGATATTAATTGTTTATTTTTTATTTAGTTGATTAATAATGGAAATAATTTGCCGTTGGGCCATAGCCCTAGGCCTTGAGTACTTGTCTCATGTGCTAGGGGCCATAGGTTTATTTCCTATTTCAAGCGGCAAAAGTTTATTTCATTTCTCTTAGTAATTTCTGCCATTAATTAATATTGATGTTTAGGCTATTTGATAACAAAAATAAAAAATAATAATAATAATAATAATAATAACTATAGAAATGATTGTATAAAAAAAGATCCTATTTTTGTTGATTCTTCACAAAATCGTTAATTAATGTTGATGAATATATGATAACAAAACAAAAAATAACGCGTTTTTATAGAAATAACACAAAAAAGACATCTTAATTATAGGCAAGAATCCTCTTTTGGGCTCAAATTCTCTCTGGGGAGATATCAATATCAAAAGGCAGATAAAAAGGTTCACTGTCAAATTTATGATATAAGATGTCCCTCAGTTTTGGCATCTTGACTTCTCCTCCCCCTTTAAACTATTTTTAGTTTTATGAATAATGGAGAAGTTTTACTTGGGTTGCGTAAAATGATTTTATCTATGAATAGAAAGACGTTGATGAACTAATTTAATTATGAACCCCCTTGCCTTATCTTAATACATAAAGCATTAATGGAGCAATGCAGAGATCAAAGTATTTTTTTTTTAATGCATAGAATTGATTTCAGAAGGTTTTCGGTAATGGAAAGTTGTGTGATGTACAGATTTGAGAAATTATTTTAGACTGTTTAGGAGTTTATTTTACTTTCAAGATAGAAAATAATTTTTTTTTATTGCACCGCTTATATAAATTATTTTCCAAATCAATATCATATTTCGCAATTTATTTTCATTAAATATTATTTAATAAAAAAATTCAGCAAAGATAAGACGCAAAAAATTACGTATATAAGCCTACCATGGTATAAATAAAAAGGTGGTATTAATTTTGACAATTTTGAAAAGGATTTATCAAATGTTTAAAAAAACTATTAAACATTAAACAGAAGTTAATTAACATCAGAATGAATAAAAAGACTCATTAAAAATGCATAATAAATAAAGGTTTAATTAATTTAATGATTTTTGGAGTTGGATCGATAAAACTTTATCGAAATTTACATAAAATTCAAAATAATATGGTCGAATTTTAATTGTTAACGCCGTCTCCTATTTTTATCTTCTCATATCCTCAGATAAATATTAGCTAATGACTCATAATTAGAATGATTATTATAATAAAGCTTCTTAATTTATTTACACGTTTTTCTTTGCTTATTTGTTTATGGGTTTTTTTAAATTTTTGACCTAGACAAATTAAACGCTCTAACCATTTATTTATTTAAAAAGTAATTTAAGAAAATTTAATAATTTTTGGTGAAAAATTGAGAGACAGACTTACCTTATAATATACACAACAAATCGACAAACAGCGGCCCGATGCAAATTTTTGTACGGCCCGGGCAGTAACGAATTACATTAAGGACCGTTTTCTTAATCATTGGTCAAATAGCTATCCTTGGGTTAATCTAGCCTTCGGAGGGGAAAGGGTTAGCCCCCCCCCTCAAATGAATAAACTTTAGAAAATATAAAATATTTTTTTGTAATTTCTAACAGTGTTTAAACTTTAATCACTATATCTTTATTTTTTTGGAATTTTAGGGGGTAGGATATTTGGACCACTATATGGCTAGGCTACTCCTTTTCCCATTCTATCCAGAAAATAGATAACGACGGACTTCTTTATATTTCATTTTTTCCTTTATTGGTAAATACTTTAGAAAGCAATTCGAAAATTCGACTCTTTGAATATATAAAATGACCAAGATGAAGCGGAAATAGAATTTTAATCAATAAAACAATAGGAGTTAATATAATACAATATTATCTAAAAAGAATAAATTGCAATTTCGTCCTTCAAGGTCCATTAGAAATGTCCTTATTTCTTGTCAGATTTTTGAACGAACTTG
This sequence comes from Euborellia annulipes, assembly GCA_023213315.1. Lineage (NCBI taxonomy): Eukaryota > Metazoa > Arthropoda > Insecta > Dermaptera > Anisolabididae > Euborellia > Euborellia annulipes. The sequence goes on along the minus strand of JAKCPI010029801.1, from coordinate 8,749 downwards.
ACCTAGAGATTGAAAACATTAAAAAAAAAAGTTGAATATTCCAAATCATGGACCGGAAATTCACATTTACATCATCGAAATGACGGATGCTTAAGAAAAAATTAAATCAGAAAAATTTTCCATTTAATGAGGAAAAACAAAATAGAGGAGCGGAGGTCACCTTAAAGATAGCTGGGTTATGCTCTGGAATTAATGAATTATTTGTTGTTTACATATTATAGATCACTTTTTACAATTTTTTTTTTTCAAACTTAGAATTTAATTCAACAGAATAGTTTTTTAATAGAGAAATGGTACAAATTCTCGATCATATAAAAATATTATTATCTAATGAAGGGAATTTCATAAAACCCAAATTACAAATACAAATTTGCAATGTTTTCTTTTTTATTTTACTTTCTTTTACCTCTATATATGTTTCTATATAGAGAGAGAAAGTATTGGTTTCATTTCTTGATTTGGTATCCAAATGGCTTAAATAAAATCATGCGACTGCCTGGGATTCGAAACCTCGACCCTTGGTATACAAGGCAGGCGCGCTACCAACTACGCCAAGCCCGAGAGCTTATAAATTTTATATTTTTAATTCAAATATATCGACCGAAACTAAACATATGTCAACTCAAAAAATCTCGTGTGACAAGCACAGTACAAAACTTTCTCTTACCAAGGGTAAGTTGTGTGCTGTGCCCCCAGTCACACCAGATTTTTATTCATTATTTTGTCAAAATTTTTAATAACTAGCTTTTTTAATATCCTATGATTAATTAAAATAAAAAGGTTTAGAGATAAAATCATAAACATTTGTTTTGTTAAGGAATTCCTCATTCAATAAAAAATACTTCTATTTATGTAAATTTTATTTAGCTGCTGCCTACCTCACAGGCAAAGGTTATCGCTTTGAAAACAAAATCATAAAATTAATTTAGCTTATTAGTATTTAAATTTAATTATACATTTTTAATGAGTCTTATCGATCTTCATGTTAATTAATTCAAGCACGATGCTAATAGTTCTTTTTACTTTCTCTTACCTATGTATATATGTAATATATATATAGAGAGAAAGTATTGGATTCATGTCAAAAATTCGATGTCGAGATTTTGATGGATCTTCACGTTTTGAGGTCCCCTGAATCCAAAAAAGTGGTTTTCGCGACATGGTCTGTCTGTGTGTGTGTGTGTGTGTGTGGGTGGGTGTGTGTGTTCAATTTTAAGCATGAAGGAATTGAGCTAGGAGGCTGAAATTTTATATTTAAGTTAAACACCTCCCGGGACCGGAAAAATAAGCTTTTAATCAAAATCGGCCAAAGAGTACTAGTACTTTACTGATGTACTTTTTCAGTTTTTTTCGATTTTCTCAAAATTTGCTCCAACGATTTTTTTTAAAATTCAAAAATCAATTATTTTTCAGATGCTCTTTCAAATGTATATTCTCATTTTGCCCTTGAAATCGTTCTGAAGCACCACTTTACTCTTGTGCTTCATAGGAAAGATAGGAGAAATGGTTGCCATGGTAACAAAATATAAATATTTTCCCATACTTATAAAATTTACATCTTGAATTCATATGTTCCCTACTGTCGGGAACTAAATACATGTCGACACAAAAAATCTGGTGAGACAAGCACAGTACACAACTTTCGATTACCGAAGGTAAGAGAAAGTTGTGTGCTGTGCGCCAGTCACACCAGATTTTTTTTAAGTTAAATCTTTTTAAAAACTATTGAAATTAATACCTATAGGTATGAATATAATTAATAATAATAATAGTAATAGTATTTAATATAGTAATATTATTATTATTACCATTTTTTAGATGCTCTTTAAAATGTATATTCTCATTTTACCATTGAAATCTTCTCAAGACCACTTTACTCTTGTATTTCATTGGAAAGAGAAATCGTTACTATGGTAACAAAATATAAATATTTTCCCATGTTTATAAATTTTGCATCTTGAAATTCGAATACTGTCGGAAACTAAATATGCGTCGACACAAAAAATCTGGCGTGACAAGCACAGATTACCGATGGTAAAAGGTAGTTGTGTGCTGTGCGACAAGTCACTCCAGGCTTTGTTACAATGGCAACCATTTCTCCTATCTTTCCTATGAAGTTCAAGAGTAAAGTGTGGTTCACACAATTTTAAGGGCAAAATGAGAATGTACGTTTTAAAGAACATCTACAAAATAATTATTTTTTGCATTTTAATCAAATTCGTTGAATTTTAAAAAAATCGAAAAAAAAATTCAAAAAAGTTCATCTGTAAAGTACTAGTACTTTTTGGCCGATTTTGTTCAAAAGCTTCGTGTTACGTCCCAGATGGGTGGCTAATTTAAATATAAAATTTCAACCTCGTAGTTCTATTCGTACTTGAGATATTTTGCTCACAGACACACAGGCAGACCATGTTCCAAAAACCACTTTTTTGGATTCAGGGAACCTCAAAACGTATATATCCATCAAAATCTCGACATCGAATTTCTGTCATGAATCTATTACTTTCTCTCTCTATAAATTAACATGTATAGATGTAAGAGAAAGTAAAAATTGACATGATAATGAATTTAGTCGAAGTTTGTCCGGTGATGGCGATGCGCGAGTGATCCGGTTATCCGGCAATCGATTCGCCCTATGGTGGGCCAAGAGCTTCTCTCTATTCTTAACTTCTTGGCACTTGTTGTCTGGTGTTTCAAGAGTCTACAGATGGACTCATTAAGTGGCCTTTGGCCAGCTATAGTACTAGCCAGGGCATTAGGGCAATGTCCAATTATGGCGAAGGGCCCTCCTTTCCGCAGACATGTCTACGCCAGTAATGTACTCGCTATCATCTCATCGGTGCTCATTATTATTTATCTTGGAGCAAAATTCTACTACTTTCCGCCAATCTCTATTCAGCAGGTGCGATCTCTTTCCTCCACGCTCTTTTTTTTTTGTAAATTTTGCCCTTTCTTTTTTTTTAAGTCTTTGGTGATTTTCACTAATTTTATAAAACTTTCGGCCGATTGCGCCATCGGAAGATGAAGTCCGATTTCAAAATTTTTTTTTTTTTTTATTTTTCATGTATTTACCAATCGCAACATTTCCGCACTATAGCAACTCTGAATTTAAAACTTTACTTTTTTCGAACTGCCCTTCTACTCAGACTTGGCTTTTCTATCCTCGATTTATCACATTTCCATTTATAGAAAGACTGACTGACTCTGGAAATAAATTCTTCCAAATCTTTTTTCTTTGCCCCCGATTTTTTGAAATAAATCAAAACTCTTAGATTTAGACAATCACTTATTATAATAAAAAAAATTTGAAAATTGTGCACTCCCCTTCTTAAGCGCCCCATACACCCCGTACTTTAGCTCACGAGCCCGGCTGAGCTCGCCTTCAAACGAGCCAAATCCCCCCGTGTGTGGACCAAGCCGAGCCGAGCTGGACAGATCCGTTTGAGCCTTCTGTCCGGCTCGGCTCGGCTCGGGTGCAGATCTGCACGTGTGACGGCTCTCACGGATCGGGCTCGTGCCTCAGATAGGGAATTTTAATTTACTTTTGGCTCGGCTCGGCTCGTGAGAGCCCCCACACGGGCAGATTTGACTCGTTTGAAGGCCAGCCGAGCCGGGCTCGTGTACTAACGTACGGCGTGTATGGGGAGCTTAATTCTTCGATTTTCAAAATAAATATTCCTGATTTTATTTCTAAGTTGAGAGAACAAAAAGTCCAGCATTTTTTTTAATTTTGAGACTTGTTAGTAATTTTATTAAATATTATATAGTCTACTATTTTATTAAAATTTCATTTTGTAGGCCTATTAAAAGTTTTTTTCTCAATATTTTTTTAGTTTTATTTAAATTCATAAGACCTTGGCCTTGCCTTCTCATCTAGAGGATAGAGTTTTGTCTCTATTCATTTACTTTCACATATTCATATAATTGATCTCTCCTCTTTTAGAGACATTTTTGTCAAAAACAAACTTGTTTATCGACTATTTTACTAAAAAATTAGACTTTTTGTGCTCTCTATTTATAAGATACAATATATTAGTCACTTATTCTGTAGCTTTCTTCAGATTCAAAAAAAAAAGCTAGAGATTTAGACCCCATTCCTGTTTATTTCAAATAATTGGTAGTCAATTCAATTGAAATTCTCTCGTTTAGGACGAGATCCCAGGCACTTCTCTCTCAGCCATGGGTCTTTAATAATAAGTTTGTAAATAAATTCCTTTTTCTCCAAAAATTTCCTTGGGTTAAAAATATAATTTTAGTCTTAAATTACGAATAATTTATCTGTTTTATTTCTTGAAATAATTTCCAATCAAGATCAATCAGAATTTATTATTTGCTTATCTATGAACTAATTTCTCAAAAAGACAACCTAATTGTAATATAATCGATAAATTTATATTTCGTTCGTGAAAAACCTTCATTAATAACAAAATTTATTGTTTAAATGATGATGATTATAAAAAAAATTTTTATTTATAAAGTTTTGTTTCATTATTCAAGACTAAAAATTTTTGAAAAAAAATTTCTATCACTGTTTTCGAGCTTTTCTTTTAGATTATAGAAATCAAAATAAAGTAGACAGAGGCCATCTTTTGTTTCATCTTATGAGTTAGGAGACTTATATAAACTTAATATCCAATTTTTTTTATTTAACATGGTTGTCAAAATTTTATAATTGTATAAAATTTAATGTCTTTATATTTCATAATTATTTATTAAGACTAAAACGAAAGATAACTTTTCTATTTTGTTGAGGTAGCAAGGAATTCGTCATCTGAATATGTGAATTAATCTGAAATTTGAAAATTGCACTTTTAAATTTTAAATTTTAAAAATTTTACTTTCTATTACCTATATGTATATGTTAATATACATATATACATAGAAAGTATTGGATTCATGTCAAAAATTTGATGTCGAGATTTTGATGGATATGCACGTTTTGAGGTCCCCCCCCCACCCCCGAGTCCAATAAAGAGGTTTTCGCGACATGGGTCTGTCTGTGAACAAAATATCTCAAGAACGAAAAGAGCTAAGAGGTTGAAATTTTATATTTAAGTTAGGCACCCCTTTGGCACGTGAAACGAAGCTTTTGAATAAAATTGGCCAACAAGTACAAGTACTTTACTGATGCACTTTTTCAGTTTTTTCGATTTTCTCAAGATGAGAATCCAACGATATTGATTAAAATTCAAAAATCAATTATTTTTTTTGATGCTCTTTTAATAAATGTATACCAGGTATAGGTTTAGTTTCTATATAGTTTGTGTTTTGTTTAGTTATATTTTCAAGGGCTGGGGAGGTTTTTAACTGGGATAGATTTCTTTCTTCACACGAGATGAAATTGATAGAATTGAATAATTATTTCAGTAATAGTAAATTATTAACTAATAAAATTCAAAGGCATCAAATTTTACAATTACAAAATTTTGAATATTTTTTTATTATTGGGCTATTTTTTTTTTTTTTTTTTAATTTTCGTAGATATAAATAATGTTACTCGTTAAACAAACGTAAAAAGTAAAAAATAAAAGCGCCAGCAATTCTGTTTCTGCATATATAAATTACACTCTGACCCTATAAGAAATCTCATTCGTACAGAACACAGTGGCGTCATTTTTTTGGGGGGGGGGGCAGGGGGCATTTGCCCCCCCCCAAGGTTCTGATTTTTTTTTTTAAATTTTATATTATTCTAAATAAAATATTTCAAAATATATCTAGGAGTACATAATCTGTACAAAATTAAACTATTAATTAAATTAAATCTATTTTGGCCAAATTAGAGTACGTATTTGAAAGTAAATTTTAAGAAAAAAAAGTTTGCCCCCCCCAAGAAAAATTGAAATGACGCCACTGACAGTACATGTATCAATTCTAAAAAGACTTAAAGATTCTCCTGAAAGAGAATCGAGAAATTGAGTTTCTGAATTATATGAATATACTCATCAATTAATAAAAAAACATATAACCAAGTATTTATTAATTTAAATAAGCGAAAAATGTAGGTACCGCCGGGGTTTGCACCACGGATCTTGTCGATTTACGCTCAACACGCCCTACTGTTGGACCACAGCGGAGAAATCTGAACGCTTGATTAGAGCGGCGTTTTCTCTAGTAGACTGAAATCAGCGATCTATCATAATTTAAATAAGCGAGTGCGTACTGTGGTCCAACAGTAGGCCGTGTTGAGCGTAAATCGACAAGATCCGTGGTGCAAATCCCGGCGGTACCTACATTTTTCGCTTATTTAAATTAATAAATACTTGGTTATATGTTTTTCATAATTACCTCATGGACCAACACATGATATATATAATTCTTTATTTGTTGATTGCATAATTGAGTTAATTTCTCAAAACGTCCATCTAGATCGCGCCTCAGCAGCGGAGAAATCTGAACGCTTGATTAGAGCGGCGTTTCTCTAGTAGACTGAAATCAGCGATCTATCATAATTTAAATAAGCGAGTGCGTACTGTGGTCCAACAGTAGGGCGTGTTGAGCGTAAATCGACAAGATCCGTGGGTGCAAATCCCGGCGGTACCTACATTTTTCGCTTATTTAAATTAATAAATACTTGGTTATATGTTTTTCATAATTGCACCTCATGGACCAACACATGATATATATAATTTCTTTATTTATTAATTGCATAATTGAGTTAATTTCTCAAAACGTCCATCTAGATCGCGCCTCAGTAACGGAGAAATCTGAACGCTTGATTTGAGCGGCGTTTCTCTAGTAGACTGAAATCAATAAGCGATCTATCATAATTTAAATAAGCGAGAGTGCGTACTGTGGTCCAACAGTAGGGCATGTTGAGCGTAAATCGACAAGATCCGTGGTGCAACTCCCGCGGTACCTACATTTTCGCTTATTTAAATTAATAAATACTTGATTTATATGTTTTTCATAATTACCTCATGGACCAACACATGATATATATAATTCTCAATTAATAAAAATATTTTTTGGCATCGGTAATTCAGTTCAAAAGAAATTTTTATTGTATAAGACGGAATGCAAACACCCACCCCTACACAAGAGTAAAAATCTGTGCTATAGCCCAGGGAAAAACAAAATTATTATTATTTTTTTTTATATGCTCAAACAAAATTTCCAACCTCCCACTTAAACAATGGAAACAACACTTGAACGAAGAACGATTTATTTATAAGAAGATGTATTGTAATAAATTCTTTCTAGGCGGGTCAATTGGCGGAGAATATCGGAGTGATCACTGCCCTTTTGACATTCTTCGGAATGCATGCGATCGTCATCTGGAACAGGAAGTGCATTGCCACTCTCTTGCAGTTGAGTTGCAATCTCAACTCACCGGAGGGATTACGGAGACACCTCTTGGTCAGAATACGAACCTCTCATTCAATTCTAATTTTAAATACTCTCAGGATCGAATAAATCTTTTTTTAAAAATAAAAAAAAATATACTTTATCGAATCATTCATAAAAATTAAATTAATATAAATAATTTATTTCCAGATTGGTTTTGCCGTTTTAATTCTTTCAATGGGCGCTATTAATTGTTTAGAAACTTTGCACTGGTTTTCGTGCAATTATTGTTACTCTCTCTGGAGATTCCTCTATATAAAATCGTTACACCTTGATGAATTCTCTAATATCACTTCGCAGTTTATTTTTCTCGGATTGGTCCATATGATGTGCTGGCAAATAAAAGAGCAGGTAATTTGAACTTGGTACAGAAAACAGAATTAGTTTAATTTCCTCTTATTTCAGGTGAATGACGAATTAGAGGCTCTCAATGAGAGATTTTTATTCTACATTATATGAAACAAACCCACTTCCGATTGCAAAGAACGCGGTCAGTTATCCGTCATTAGCAGAGAGAGTGATCTCAATCCGTGGCGCTCATCTTCGACTCTGCAATCTAACAGCTGATATTAATACAAGTTTCTCCTTAACCAATTTGTTGAACGTAACTTCTACATTCATCTGGCTCACTTATGTAACCTATATGATTATAGCGCTTCTTCTAGACAGGGATAGACCATTGTTACTTCTTCTTAGTACTCTTGGATGGATGATCGTCCAGATAGCCAGACTTTGTAGTATGGCCTTAATTTGCTCTCATTGTATAGAACAGGTATATTTTTTTTTTTCTTCAAAAATCTATCTATAAGTACAAAAGATCGCTGGCGGCTCCAGCACTGGTTAATATGCTTACCAATTTTATTTTATATTTATCTTTTGCAATTTTTTTTTTAAATCTTGAGACGTCCTAAACACCCTGATTACACTAATGTATTGATTATAATTTGGAATAGATTTAATAATTATAACTTTAATGTGTGAAGAAAAGATTTGCAGCTATATATACCTATATCTTTTATAAGGCCCACTTAGACTGACGACGTTTCAGTCTTGATCAAGACCATCCTCAGAGTTTGCGGGCTGTCAATATAGGCATACAATCAATAACTCCATCATACATTCCATAAACATAAGAATTCGATTATAGATAGGGTAAATCGAATATAGATGCCACATATTTTTTAAAACCATTCTGAAACCCATAATGCATATAAATATATGGAACAGTTCTTATTTCAAGATAATAAAATATATTAACTGTGTAATACACAAAAAGTACAAAAAAAGTAATTTTCAAGTTATGTAAAAAAAGATATATGGACCCTGTTATGGATTAGTGTGTCAAGCGCCAAAAAATTAAAAATCGAGTTAAACACGGAATATTGTTTAAAATGCTATAATTAAT